>ARYC01008559.1:0-19242 GCA_000711775.1 Oxytricha trifallax
GAAGGCATATCGAGGCACATTTGTCTTAATTCAAATGTATTTAAGCTAAACCTCTCTAGGCCTTAAAGCCCTTTTTTTAATAATTTCTTAATTTTATATAATAATTTTAATAATATGGTTTTAATTTTTAATTAAAAAATATTAACATTAAGCTTAATCAAAATTCTCTATAGAGAATTAACTTTTGATTATAAATTGAAATTTAATAAATTGCGTAAATTTATATATTATTAAAATTATTATATAAAATTAAAAAATTAGTAAAAATAGGGCTTTAAGGCCTAGAGAGTCATAGCTTAAATATATCTGAATTAAGACAAATGTGCCTCGATATGCCTTTATAATTAATTATATCCGCGCTCCGCGCATATTTTTAGCGCGGAAAGCGCGGACAAATAAAGTCAGAATATCTTGTGATGTTCTGTAATAAACTTTTAAAACATAATTAAATATCATAAAAGCTCTCTCACACTCATTTTTTCATTTATTGCATACTTTTTAAGACTTATTTAAATCTTAATTAATCCAAATTGTATATTAATCAAAAAATTAATTTATTCTCTAAAAATTTTACCTTATCTGTGAGTTATGTTAAATATCTCAATATTGTTCATCATCTATTCTATTTTACGATCACTTTATACTTTTCTAATCAACTTGAAATTAATTTAACAATTCTTATTTAAAGGACTGTCTACTGCTTACTGCTATAGTATCTCCAATAAGTGCAATCAAGCGGTCATGATTGATCTTTACATAATTTTATGGGATAATTTAAAGGTAAATCATTTTATGGTTTTAAGATGTAGCAATATTATTAAATGTGCTCTTTTATAACTAAACTAAATTTCTTCATTGGAAACAAAAGTAGTTTACTAATTTAATTGTTTTGGAGTTTCTAAATAGTAGTTAGAAGATATCGTTCCAAAATAATTATTGTAATTATTCTCATACTTCATGATCTAATGCATGTGCAGTACTGTCAATATTAAAATGTATATTTTATTTTGGTTAAAATCTTAACAAACCGCTATCATTATAATAAAAATAGATACTCAATTTCACTTTTTGTTAAGGTAAAATTTTTGAATAAAAAAGAGAAATTTAAATTCAAATGAATACACTAAGTAAAGGATTTCAATGAATATAAGCAGGAATTCATGGCTTAATATTTATAAAACCCCGTATTTATTGAAACTCATTTTCTTGACCAGATTTGTTAGTTAGTTTTAGTTAGAACCTATTTTATTGATTGATCCTGCTTTAAAGTTCTTCTATCGTTTTACATTCACTGAGTAGCCCATCCATTTTCAAAGATAGTCTTTCCTATTGATTTAATTCAGACTTTAGCTGAACCCGCATTAGTTACATAAGCCAAGAGGACTCTAATTTCACACCAGTGGTCAATGTTGCAAAGAAAGTTATTAATGGTGTTTACAATTTATATCAATGGCAAGACCATTATTCAGAGTGTGAATGCTTTTTACCATGTCCTTGCCCTTTTTAAGTCTTAATTTCTTAATTAAATTAATTAAGAATTCTTAATTATTTCTAATTGATTTCGGCCCTTCTTAACGACCCCGTATTTATTTATATAAAATGAGTTCTTGCATAATGGCCAAAGGAATTTACCAGTTTGCTAGTAATAGAGATGTATGGGATATCTCAGATTAAGACAATGATTATTTTGGTTGAAAAAGTGAAGATTAAGTAGTTTTTGCCTTACTTTGTGATTAATTTGACTTGAAATTAATTAAGAATTAATTAAGAATCAATTAAGTTTAATTATAAATTAAATAATTTTAAATTAAGATAATTAGCCGCCAACTTTAAATTTACCTCCCTTTTCTAATATCAAACATCAAATCTGAAAGAGCATCCCAAGACTCCTTAAAAGAAGTTGAATCCGTCTCACTTAAAGAGATATAAACTCTTCTCCATTAATCGAACGAACAATCTTAAGTAGACACGCCTGCTTTTTAGATAGGTTCACAAGATGAAAAATTCAACCTACTCTCAAACAATAAAAGAGGACACAAGCCTAAATACGAAGGTGCAGAATATCCAGAGCTAATAGACAAAGCCAAGCTTCTTCTACCCATACAAACTACAACATAGAACAACTTCTTGACCTTGAAGAATTCAGGAAACTCAGAAATTCCAGTGACTTGCCAAGATTTATAAGTAAGTATGTGTTGAATAAGACTGCAAAAGGACACTGTAAATCAATGAAAGATAAATCGTTGAAAAGCTTTGACTGCACTCAAAAAGTACTTGTCGATTACAGTCAAATGGGCTCATATCCTCATCGATAAAATGCAAGCTAGAACGATGTGCTTGGTAATCCAACATCACAGACTCCCTAGGCCAATTATGGAGCGAAGATTCAGTCGGAGATCACTTCTAATTATTTGAGAGAGTATATGCTTCTCAAGCCATAAGAGAGATACTAGTTCTTGGAGACAATAAGCCTAAGGAATAGTTAGAGCTTGCTTGAATTTTTGATAAATTTAAAGACAACCTGCTCATCAAACTTCTATGATGGGATGTTTGGATTGATTCACGAATTAATTGTGAATTCTAAGGTAGATCTGTAAATCAAGACTCGACTCTTTGTATAATCCCTATTATTCTACAAAAATGAAATAATCCTAATTGATCAAGAGCTTTTAAAGAATGCAATGATTCTGCTAGCTTAAAGGCCAAATTCAGAGCAGACTCTTGGTCTAGCCAATTACATTTTCATCAATGAAATCGAAGCCTTTGCTACCTTACAAGAAGAGTTGGTCTTATTAGATAGAAAGAACATTGGTATAATCCCTTTGATGGGATGTACTTTCACCTCTTTCAAGATAGACCCTTAGGTCATTAGATTACTACCTAATACTTTGTAATGCCTCAACAAACCTTTTATTCAAATTCTGAAGCAAGACCATGGCCTTAGACTTATCCGTGATATCCCTATCAATGTAGTTGGGGATTTTGTATAGATCAGTGCCCTGAGTCAAGCGTAAAGTTGTACAGATCTTGACAAGCTGATTTCACACATTAGCGACATTTTTGTTAAAAAATGGGACTATTTGTACCAATCAGATTTTTCCCTGCTTATAGCTTAGTTTTCGGTAGAGTTAAAAGAACGAAATTTAAGGTGGATAAGTAAGCTCCAAGAAATCCTCGAGGTGATAGATTAAGTGACATTTATTCAACTCGAAAAAGGCATTTCGAACAGACCGGATATTGTGTTTCATTTAATAAATGGTAATACAAATTCCTTGAAAGCAATTCTAAAGAACCCTAAGAATGTTGAGGATCTTTCGGGCTAATAGTTTTTTAAAATGATTGGTCAGCTCAAAAAGATAAATAAACAAAACAAAGATGTTTTCTAATACTGCTGTGAACTTTAAGAAAACTAGTTAATTAAATCAGAATCACTGGGAAAGCTTGAGGGTCTATTGGGTTTTAGTTTTTATCACTTCAAAAACTTTGCATTAACTATTCTCTGCATGATGCTAAGCCTTATCAATTTTATAACTTTGGTATAGGTAATGGGAAAACTTTACTATGCGCAACTCTTGCCATTCTATCAACAAATGATAATTAAAAAGCACTATCATAATTGGGAAGAACGATTATTTAGTCTTGAGAGACGAAAAACGCTTTTCAGATGTTATTATAAAGAGTGGCTTAAATATTAACTACAATCAATTTGAAGACAAGCTTGGTGTTTACTATATGACGCAAAAACATTTTGATAGTCTCACGCAAGATGACAATTTCCTGAGATAGCTAGAGAGCTCAATAGTTATTTTGGATGAGTATGACTGGTTGTTATTCGACGGCTAGCCAGCATATATGTTCGAAACTATCAATCATTTGAAAAGAGCGAGCAAATTAATTGGACTAACTGGATCAATACTCACTTAGAAAGAATAACGTGCTTGGACTCATCTTTTGGTGTATAAGAGGTCAAATTCCCAACTCTTAATTCATTGAAAGCTAATAAGAAAACCCACCATTAAGATTTGCATTTTAATTAATAGCAGTCTGAATTCTGCAAATATCTCTATGAGCTATCAATGAAGTAAACGCTAGTCACACCACTTATCATCGTAGCATCTACTTCATATGTGATGATTGAGCATTATTTCAAAAAGTTAAAGAACTCTAGTTCTTCAGCATGAAAGGCATTAAAGATTCTAAAGCAGATGCCTACTTGGAGGAGAAGTTCAACATCCAAAATACTAACAAGCGATACGGGGTCTTTCTTCTATCTGAAATCTAGGGTAGGGGCACTGACTTTCATTCTTCAAGAGAAATAGAAGATAATGGTGGCATTTATTTATAATCGCCGATATTTTCTCTAAGAAATCCACTCAGCAAATTGTAGGCAGGGTTGGCCGTTTAGAGAACAAAGGTCAATGGAGGCACGTACTATGGATGGGAGGATCTTAAGATACGGTTGAAAAGTCTATTCAATTTTAGCAAGAGTTTTTGGACAATGAATCGCACATTAGATTCTCAAAGTTGTAAACGTTGTTAAGTTAATCGAGTGGATCACTTCAGACCCACAATTAAATGAACTTGCAAGATAAAGCGATTGTCGATGGAGATTTAAACTAAACAGATCAAGAAAATGAAGTTAGCGCCTTTGATGAAAAGCCATAAGAACCAATTACCAAAGAAACTACCAAGTAGCCCTCCAAAATCGTTAATCAAGAGTTTGTAAAGCTAGACGATTAAAAGAGTGATGCACAAGAAGCTGTAAATTCAGTCTACCATCAAACCTCAGGGGTGGATGCTAGAGTAAGCATGAAAGCATTAAGGGAGTGATGAGGATTAATCAATAGGTCAGAAGCATCTTGAGTCAAAAATATAAAAGTCTCAATCAATCCTTTAGCAAAAGGAAAATTAACCTAAGAATGGCTGCTTGAAGAAGAGAGATGCCAAGTAGAATTCTAAAAATGAAAAGGCAAATTGTTCATAGGAGAATGTAGACAAATAAGAAGAATGTGAATTCAAAGTTCCCTTGAAAAGACCAGCAAAAGCATAGAAAGTAAACTTTACTTTGACTGAATCTAAACCATTTCCCTCTACAAATCTTTTGAATAAAAGAATTACTAGATCCAAGAACGTACACATCGTCTGAACAGCTGAACAAGAAGAGTTATAAGTGAAGTTAATTTAAATAGCGTACATTGCATTTAATTAGTTCTTTTAAAAAAATTTAAGTCAAACAAACACACAGATTATATCTGTCTTGTGCATGATTTCTAGTCAATTTTATATGTTATTGTCTTAATGGGGTTATTAAAGTGGATTACCATCCTCATTGAAGATGCCTGCTTGATGCAGCTGCATGACTAAGTTCTTGTAATCTGCTAGCTCATCCACTTACTCCTGGAGTATCATTATCTCCTGGCGCACTCTTTTATTTTGTTCTAAGTATTTTTGCTTGCTCTAATTCAATAGTGACTCCTCCCCTTTAACTTCTTCAATATCTCTATATCTTCTCTTTCTCTGTGAGGTTTCCTTAAGTAGAAAAGCTGATCTTCCTCTTTGCTCTAAAGTACGATTAAAACAAAAAAGCTTACAACTAATTAGAGGGAGTTGTTTAGGGCTTATGCAAATTCTGGCCTCATATTTACAAGAAGATTCTAGCTTTTATTCATTTTATCGAGCCTTTATTGTTTCGCTTGGTGAACCATATCACTGATTCCATTTCTGTCAATGGTCATTAGGACATCACAGATCCATCTCTTGTCGGATGGATCCAATCGAATTAGTCTGACAAAAACTAGAGCATATCTTGTCAATTCTCTGCAAACTTTAGGAAATCATCAGCGCTAAGTCCTTCGATTAGGGGTACAGCAGTAACGATAACTTCAGTCCTCTTCAAATACTAAAGTTTGTTAAAAATGAGATTCTTACATTTTTTTCTCCGTTTATTATGCTTTTCAAAAAGTAAATATTTGTGCAAGTCAACTTGGGAAGATAAGAATGGCAATCCAGGGTGAGAAATCGTAAAGCTCTTTCTTAGAGCCTACCTCATAGCGAATTTGATGAACATTCACTTAGGCAATATTCATATTATGGTCCATGAGATAATTTGTTGTCAATTATCTTAAGTTTTATTATTTAATTATAAAGTACAAATAAATTTAATCTTATTATTAATTAAATAGGGGAACCTAGGTAAATAAAAGAATATTTCTCTGTCAAACATAATTCTCTATAGAGAAATCCTTTGCCACTCATCATAAAACCTAAAGGGAAGAAATGAAAAAACTAAAATCTATAACATCAAAGATATCAGATTACTTTCAGCGCAAGCGTGGGCCCACTAACCACACCTATGAAAGTCTCTCATCATCAAGCGAAAGCGATTAAGAAATTGTGGATGCCGGTCAAGAGCTTCATTAATACTTCACTTCGACATTGTTAGAGATTGGAGATTTAGGCCCTTAACCCATAAAAGTCTTTCAGTTATCGTAGCAAGATCTGTCTTCATTAGACCATCGAGTCAAAGCCTTGACCTTAGACCATTATGAACAGCAGGTATTTTAAGATCCTAGGAGATAGTCCTCTCGCGATCTAAATAATTCAAATGAATAATAAAGTCTTTCGTCAGATTAAATTTCAGAAAGTGTCCTTAGAGCCTTAATTTTATTTAAGAAGAGAAGGGGCATGAATACTTTGAATGCTACTTAACTTTTGGAGAAATTTCTAAACAGAGATTAGCATCGTGAGGATGTTTGTGTCGAACTTTGAGAGTATTTTGAAAAAGAATTCCACATTTTAAATAAACATGGTTCTTCTTCGGAGGCAAGTAGAAGTTCTATTAATCATTCAAAAAGTACTTAAATTTAACAAATAAATCAGCAAAGTTTAAATTAGAATATTCATCAACTAGCCACTAGCTATGGAGTGCCAATTTCAACACTTACGAAACGTTATAACATGAGCTACATGAAAGTAAAAAAAATCATCAAAGAGTATGACGATTAAATTGATTATTAGTAAAGTTGTCAAAGAAAATAGTATAGCAAATTTACTTACAATGTTTAATGTTTGATTAATGAAAGAATTGTGAGTGGAGATAGTTAGCTGAGTTGTTAATGGTTACAAAGTGAGATAGAGTCTCATTTAGGTATTATAATATCATTGTCTACTTTGAGGAGATATTTGAAGTAAAATAAGAAGCTGAATTATAAAAAAGGTACTATCTAAGCAATAGGGTGAATATGATGAAGTCAAAGATTGAGAGATAAAAGGCTGCATATTACTTTCTAAAAAATCTTACAGAGGATAAGGTAATAATCAATATTGATGAAAGTTTACTCAGATTCAGCCAAAACCATACAAAAAGATGGGCAAAGAAGGGTGTGCTTAATCACACTACTTCTTCAATAAGATTGAATGATATAAGCATTATTGTTGGTCTTAGCAGTAATAACAAGGCTTATTTTTCAGTAAATTCAGGTAGAACTCACAGCAAAACAGTTCTCTATTTCATTCTAAACCTCGTGGCTAAACTGTCAAAAGAGGACCCTCAATGGAGAAATAATCATATTTTTATGATTGACAATGCATCTTACCATAGAAGTGGTTACTTACTGAGTAAGCTCAAAGAGCATAGGATTCCTGTTATGTTTCTGGGCCCTTATCACTTTATGCTAGCTCCTATCGAGCGGTTTTTCGCTTAAGTGAAGAGAAAAAATTTATTAATAAGTGTCAAAGAAGCTTTTGGAAAGCAAAAGAAGATGATTACAAAGGAAGGTAGAAAGATTTACATTAAGGAATTAGTTATAGTAGAATTATGCTAAGCTATATTAACTAGAAACGTAGACTGGGCATCTTCTTGCTTTCACAAGTGTGTTATTAGAGCCCTTGATGACATTGCACTTAAAGATGTATGAAGAGGTACTAATAAAATTATGATGAAAAAAAGAACTTAAGTCATTGAAGTTGTTATAATTATAGGAAGTTTATCTAATTAATTGATCAAAATAAAGCCCTAACTACTTTCTTCTTTTTTGGATTTGGTAACGTAAACTAATATAAATCTCACACAAGTTTGATTTTACTAATACTTTGTATTTAAAATGACTATTGGTTCTTGTCACATACTTACTAACAAGGTTTGGAATAATTAATCAAAGTAATTATAAATAAATTTTTTTGAGCTTAACTTTTATTGTTGTAGAAATTAATATAGTGCTAAGAAGTTCATTTTGACAACATAAATTTTAACAGTTGAGTAGGAGTCCAAAATTACAATCTTAGAAGCATAACATGCGAGAAATTTATAAAAATCACTTTGATAATAAAAATAAATAAGATTTTTCAAACCATTTACAAGCGGTAAACACAAGCAAAAATTTTAATGAAAATTTTGAATAAGTAATAGTAAAAAAATAAAAAATCTTTAGAATTAAATGACTTGTCAAGTAAGTAATATTATTTTTACAAAATAAGAATATAAAAGTAAAATAAAACAACGATGCTTGCATTAGATTGATATAAGATGATAGATTTAGAAATAATTCTTAAGAGTATAGAATTAAAGAATCTATTGGTAAGTAAAATAATATGACAACCCCTAAAAATTTTTAAAACTCAATGTAAAATGTATTAATACAATACTACTAAAACCGCACAGCTGTGCGGTTTATATAATTTTAAACCCCATAAATAAAACGAATAGAAAAAATAGTTTTATATAAAACCATCAATTATTTAGTTTATTTTCAAATAAATTTAAGAACCGTAACCGCACAGCTGTGCGGTTTATTATATAAGTTTAACGCAAATGCAATTCTTTTATTTTATGAAAATTAATTAATCATAAATAAGATTTTTTTATTATTCAAACTGCACAGCTGTGCGGTTTACCCAAACCGCACAGCTGTGCGGTTTTTTATGAATAAAAAGCTTTTTTGTAATTAAATTTTTATATTGACAATTTAAAATTGAGAATTTAACTGTAACTATTTTATTAACAATATATACTATATAATTGTTTTTAAATTATTATCTGATTATAAGTTTAGAGATAAATTACAAAAGCCTATTTTTTAATATTAATGCTTTTTATAAAACTATTTGAAATAGATCCAAATTTCTCTTTAATCAATGAATAATTGACTATATTTATTTTATAATATTTATATTTTTAGATAGTTTGAAATTTCTTATTGATTCTTTGGTCTATGAGTTTATTATTTTTGTTGATGACTTCTTAAAGTAACCATAGATTCCAGTTTAATTATAAGGTAGAATTTTTAAAATACAAGTCGATATAATACTGATAAATCAAAAAGAGAGATATATAATCAGGTTCTTCTTAAATCACTTATTAAAATTAAAAAGCTTAAATTAGGTTTTAGTCTTTAATCTATCGCAGTTCAAGTTCCATGTTTATCTCTGCTCTCTACTTAGTGATGTGTAAGAAGCTTTTTTCTCTGTACCTCTAGTGCTTCAATCTGTGTGTATCAGTTAAATCCGTTCTCTCACATTTCGGTGGTTTTTCATTGTAAATCTGCGTGATTCTGAGATTTCGTCAATTGATTCAGAGCTTCCGTAACTAACAGTATACTGTTGAACACGAGCAACAACTGTAAAAAATTGTATAGTAAATCGATATATTTTATTTTACATATAATTTGTTGCTACACCCTCACATTAACATAACTATTTTCTCAAGTATTTTTCATTTTTGACTAAAATTAAAACATTTCTGGATGAAAAGAATTCTCTAAAGAGAAATAAGTTTTTGCTAAAGCAAAAACATTTTAGGCAAAAATGAAAAATACTTGAGAAAATAGTTATGTTAATGTGAGGGTGTAGCAACAAATTATATGTAAAATAAAACATATCGATTTACGATACAATTTTTTACAGTTGTTGCTCGTGTTCAACAGTATACTGTTAGTTACGGAAGCTCTGAATCAATTGACGAAATCTCAGAATCACGCAGATTTACAATGAAAAACCACCGAAATGTGAGAGAACGGATTTAACTGATACTACACAGATTGAAGCACTAGAGGTACAGAGAAAAAAGCTTCTTACACATCACTAAGAAGAGAGCAGAGATAAACATGGAACTTGAACTGCGATAGATTAAAGACTAAAACCTAATTTAAGCTTTTTAATTTTAATAAGTGATTTAAGAAGAACCTGATTATATATCTCTCTTTTTGATTTATCAGTATTATATCGACTTGTATTTCAAAAATTCTACCTTATATATCAATTCATATAATGAAGTATAATTTACTTATAATAAAGTATTAAGTTCGTTTAATATTTATTATGTTTAAAACTAACTAACTAAAAAAATAAACTTTGGATGAAAGGATAAAGTAAGTAAAATTTATAAAATTGATTATTTCTAATAACAAACTTATAACAATACAATAATTAAAAGTAAGGAAAATATTATGTAAAATTTTTCTATTACTATCAGAAATTTCATTTAGTCTCTTATAAAAAATTAAAATAAACTAAACATTTGCTCTATATTTTGGTTTGCCTTTAAATAACGAAATAGTCTATAGGTTTATAATAAATTAAATCAATCAAATCAATAATTGAACTTGCATTTTCTTTTATTGAACTTTAATGGGGAGAATTAAAAACTAGTTAATAATACCAGCTGGAGATCACAATTTAGTACCTTGTGGAAGAATTTTATACAGATGTATTTATTGCATAAACGTGAAAGCTTAGGATAATGATATTTGCGGAAGAAAAATTAAGCAGCATATAATCGGATGCCACTACAAAATCTTAAAGGCAAAGGGGATTCATTAAAACTTTTAGCTTTAATTGAAAAGGGACATGTTAGACACTTAAAGGAAATGCCAAGAACTCGAAAAAAGAACAATTAGGGCTAAAGGTGTTTACAAACCAAAAAATACTTAGAAATAAGTTAACACAATATAAAATAACTCAGAATTTGACTATGAAATGGAAGAGTAGAATGAAGATGATATAGAAAATTAAGAATTAACAAACTAAAAATTAACAATTCAGTAGTTCATGGAATAGAGTGAAGTCTAATTAACTAAAAGCATTTGTAATAGTGACAATCTTAGCAATAATCAACTTTAATAAACAGTTTTGATTTAAAAACAAATTATCAATCACCTAATTAACTATTCAAAAATAATAAGTGAATCATAAAAAGCAAAAAGTATAATTACACAATACACTAATTTATATCAAAAAGATGTTAAGAAGTACAACTATATTAAAAAGTCAGCAAAGCAAGAAATTTAATCTATTGAATTTACAGACAATAACATACAAAATAAAATTAAAGAAATTTAATTGAAATACTTAAACGACTTACCAACTTAGCAATACTTGATGAATGAATTTCAATAAAAAACACTTCTATTTCTAATCTAAACTTTCGAAAACTATTACAAAACTTTTAATGAAGATCTTATAATAAACCTAAGTAATTTAAATTCGAAACTAATTAACAGCACCATAGTTGACTTCAAAATTATTTAATAAGAAAGAAATAGATAAAATGAATTATAAAATTACATTCATAAGCAATTTGTAGCATCAATGAAAGAAAAAGAAAAGCAGATTCATCTATAAAAGAATTTAAATATCAAGACCCCACCAATAAAAATTAACGTAGATGTTTTTGAGAAGAATGCATTAAAAGCTATTGGGGATATTCAATTACAATTAAGAGGGAAAAGATTTGGGGCCTTAGAATTTGATTATCCTTAGGGAATTGATTTCTCAACTAAAGATGGCAAAAAGTTTTTAAATTATCAAACTTAATGTATTCAAAACTTATATAATCTAGAAATAGAACATCTATAAGATAACGGCTACTTATTCATGTGGACTGTGGCTTAAAAACTAATTGATGCAACTGCATTTATGTTAGCAAAAGGATATAGGTAAAACTTTCTTAACATTTACTTAATTTTTATAATAGGGTTGTGGATTCAGTTGTTTGGATCAAGGAAGGGAAAAAATCTGAATACAAGAATAGAATGGGTTTTCACTTAAGACATAACAAGGAAATTTGTTTAGTAGGACTAAAAGGAACACCTCCTGAGGGAATATAGCCCTTCACTGCAACTGATATTATCAAATCAATACCGGGTAAAAACTCAGAGAAACCAAGATAAATAAAAGATATAATTAAAACTTTAATGCCAAACGAATATTATTGTGAAGTATTTGCGAGAGATAACAATGCCTGTGAAGAATTCGTTTCGATAGGAAATGAACTGACTAATCAAGATTGAAATATTCATTAATTTATTTTAAATTCTTTATTTTATTAAAAAATTTTACCTTAGTATATCAACAACAATATATTGTAAGCAAGTTCTTTTTCTTATGAAATTTATTTTATATATCCTTTATTGATGTTAAATATTTTTGTTTCTGTATATATTCTTGGCGATATATGTTGAAGAATTGTTTATAACCCAAATTCATTCAGTCACCGTGTTATTTAAACAATTCCTCTTTGTTGATTCATTTAATTGCTCTATTTACTGAAGAGTTATCACTAATTTTTACCTTTTTTTTGAAAAAATAATGTGATCAATACACCTTAAATATGAAGTTAGTAAGTAAGTAAGTAAATTAATTAATTTTGTTTGTATTTTCATACCTCAAAATATATTGTTTGCAGGATAAATAACAATTAATAAAAAAAACAGTAATTAAACAGGGAGACCTAAAGTAAAACATATGATGGCGTATTATTTGACTTAACAAGCAGATAATAGTGTTATGAAACTATAAGTTACAGACCAATATAATTTCAAGATTATGAACAGAGTATATCTGCTCTCTCTCTAGAAAATCAAATTATGGTATATATATATTAATATATATATATATATATATATATATATATATATATATATATATATATATATATATATATATATATATATATATATATATTATTATATAATTATATATATATATCAACAATGTAGACTATGCTGTGTTCTTTAGAAGAGTTTAGAGCACAATCGAAATTCAATATTAAGTGCATTTCTATATCAATGGAATTAACAGTGGATATGTGCTAGGATAATGAATCAAAATGCATGTAATGTGGAGATCTTGTGAATAGTTGGTCAACTTAAGAAGTAATGAGAGAACTAATAGATTTAGATGGGCAAGTAAAAGGACTTAATCAAGCTTATTGGGAAACCTGGGAATCTATGTATAGTGGATGTGATAACTATGGAGGAATGATGAACACAAGAGAAATCTAGCAAGTTATAGAATAACTGCCTAGATATTTATTCATAACAAAAAGTCTTTAAAATATGCACACAAACATCGAAGAAGAACTTGACATGGTGAATATGTAAAATGAGTTAATTGGAGTCATAGCTTATGTTATCGGACAGGAACATTTCACATGCTACATAAAAAATGGATAGTTAACAGAAAACTTATAATTAACAGGATGGTGGAGACATGATAGTTTGGATGAAACTATAACAAATGAGATGGTTACCAATTTAGACCAACTCATATAGATTATCGGAAAGAGAGGAGAGAAAGGACACTTGCTTATATTTAAGTAATTATAATGAAAATAAAAATATGAGGTAATGATTTTTCTTTCATATTTATGATAGACATATTATAAATATAGAAAGTGTTTACATTATCAAAATATTTTAATTTTATAAAATTTAATTTAAATAGTCTATTAAAATACTAATTATATAAATAAAAATATAATGGGTAATATTAAAAGATGCATATTAATGCTGAAAAAATAAATTAATTAATTAAAATAAAAAGATTATATTTTTATAAATTATTATAATTGAATTATATATTTGTGAGCCTCTGTGGCAAGATTTTTCAAATGAAAGTATTTTATATAAATAAAAATATTAAAATTTTATAGAGTACTTAAAAATGGGTTTTCTTTTGCTTACAGGTGGGTTTTCTTTGGCTTACAGGTGGGTTTTCTTTGGCTTACAGGTGGGTTTTCTTTGGCTTACAGGTGGGTTTTCTTTGGCTTACAGGTGGGTTTTCGTTGGCTTACAGGTGGGTTTTCGTTGGCTTACAGGTGGGTTTTCGTTGGCTTACAGGTGGGTTTTCTTTGGCTTACAGGTGGGTTTTCTTTGGCTTACAGGTGGGTTTTCTTTGGCTTACAGGTGGGTTTGGGGTTTTGTAATATATATTATATTGGTGTTTTGGGGATATCCGGTAAGCCAAAAAGTCCCGCATTTTTTCCTTTTTATTTTTTCCGGGATCTACCTTCATACTACTACTAATTAACATATCCTGAGCAAAACCTGACCATTTAGAGCTCTGAAACTCTATTGGTTCGTTAGGTATGACTACTTTGATATGTGAAAAGTCATAAAAAATAAAAAAATATTGAAAAAAGTGAATAAAACCCCAAAATCGGCATTTTAATCAATTTTTGATGATTTTATTTCATAAAAATTTATATATTTAATATGACTATAAATTAACATATAGTTATAATAAAAACTTAAAATAGAGCATAATGAATATATAAAAATAATATAACGACTACATATACTATAAATTAATATATATTTGGTATATTTACTAAAAATTTGCTATAAAATCATATATAATCAGTATATTGACTATAACTTGACTATAAATTCATATAGAATCAGTATATTGACTATAAATTTTATATAATACATAAAAATTCGTGTATAATGAGTATATTTACTATAAATTCATATATAATGACTATAATTAACATAATTGGACTTTGGCTTGCGTATATTTTACTATAATTAACATAAATTGACTTTGGCTTTAGCATATTTGACTATAATTAATTATAGTTATATTTTGGCTTACGCAATTTGACTATAATTAACATAAATTTACTTTTGTAAACCATATTATGACTATGGATTGGCATAATTCAACTATTTCTTACCATAATTTTAATTAATAATACCATAATTTGCTTTCACTTCTATAAATTGTAAAAGCTTTATCTGTAAGAAATAAATAATTTACATTTCTTTGCCGTCTGAATGCTTTTAGACTTTTGTCAAGGCTTAAGTCATTCGTAAATTATAACGGTGATATAACTGCAAACATGATTTAATAAGTATTGAATTTGCAGATAGGAAAATATAGGGTATTTAATACTACAAATGATCTGACTACAAGCATGGATTTAAAGTATTTAGTTTTCAGATAGGATAAGATAGTGTATTTAATACTACACATGATCTAGCGGCAAACATTATTAATATGTATTGAATCTGCAGATATGACAAGTTTGGTTATTTAATACTACAAATTATTTGACGGCAAGCATTGTATTAAAGTATTTAGTTTGCAGATACCATAGATAGGATATCTCTCCTTTAAAATAATGAGATAGCAATATGGTCTTAAAGTATTTAGTATGATGATAGCATAAATAGGATATCTTTCTATATAAATCATGAGATGGTAATCATGGTCTTAAAGTATTTAGTTTGAAGATAGCATAGAAGGGATATCTATTACTACAAATGATCACACGTCAAGCATGGTAATAAAATATTTAGTTTGCATGTAGGATAGATTGGATTTCTATCACTTTAATTGTTTGACTGCAAGTATGCTTTTAAATTATTTAGTTTGCATACAAGATACATAGGATATCTTTCCTTACAAATTAACATACGGCAAGAATTCTTTTAAAGTATTGAGTTTGCATACAAGATACATATGATACCTTTCCTTACATATTGTCAAACGGCAAGCATTCTTTTAAATTATTGAGTTTGCATACAAGATACATATGATATCTTTCCCTACAAATGATCAGACGGCAAACATGAGTTAATATGTATTTAATTTGCAGATATGATATTCAATACGTTAAATGATCTGACGGCAAACATGAGTTAATATATATTTAATTTGCAGATATGATATTCAATACTACAAATGATCAGACGGCAAACATGATATAATATGTATTGAATTTGCAGATAGGATATTTAATACTACAAATGATCAGACGGCAAACATAATATAATATGTATTGAATTTGCAGATAGGATATTTAATACTACAAATGATCTGACGGCAAACATGATTTAATATGTATTTAATTTGCAGATAGGATATTTAATACTACAAATGATCTGACGGCAAACATGAGTTAATATGTATTTAATTTGCAGATATGATATTCAATACTACAAATGATCAGACGGCAAACATGATTTATATGTATTGAATTATCAGATTGGATATTTAATACTTCAAATGATCAGACAGCAAACATGATTTAATATGTATTGAATTTGGCGATAGGAAATTTAATACTACAAATGATCAGACAGCAATCATTATTTGACTATATTTAACATAAATTGACTTTGGCTTTAGCATATTTGACTATAATTAACATAAATTGACTTGGGCTTCCGCATATTTGACTATAATTAACATAAATTGACTTTGGCTTTAGCATATTTAACTATAATTAACATAAATTCACTTTGGCTTAATCATATTTGAGTATAATTAACATAATTTGACTTGGGCTTCCACATATTTGACTATAATAAACATAATTTGTCTTTGGCTTCCGCATATTAGACTATAATTAACATAATTTTTCTTAGGATTCCGCATATTTGACTATAATTAACATAAATTCACTTTGGCTTCATCATATTTGACTATAATAAACATAATTTGACTTTGGCTTCATCATATTTGACTTTAATAAACATAATTTGACTTAGGCTTCATCATATTTGACTTTAATAAACATAATTTGACTTAGGCTTCATCATATTTGACTATAATAAACATAATTTGACTTAGGCTTCCGCATATTTGACTATAATTAACATAATTTGACTTAGGCTTCCGCATATTTGACTATAATTAACATAATTTGACTTATGCTTCCGCATATTTGACTATAATAAACATAATTTGACTTAGGCTTCCGCATATTTGACTATAATAAACATAATTTGTCTTTGGCTTCCGCATATTTGACTATAATTAACATAATTTGACTTTGGCTTTCGCATATTTGACTATAATTAACATAAATTCACTTTGGCTTTAGCATATTTGACTATAATTAACATAAATTTACTTGGCTTACGCATATTTGATTATAATTAACATTAATTAACTTTTTCATGGCATAGCTACACTTCATATACTATAATTTCACTATTATTTTTAATAATCTAATATATTTATGAAGATTAAACATTATCAAGCGACAAAATCAGATTTGTTTACCACTTCGTTCTTTATCTTGACATAACCCAGAAACCCCTTTTCCCAAAACCCAAAAGAAAAACCAAAATTAAGTAAATATACTATAAGTAATTAACTCTTTTCATTTGTACTTGTTTATTTGAAAGACAAAACCCTAAAAGAAAATATGCAATAACGATAATTATTTGTAAAACTAGTTTAATATAATATTAACTAAAATTAATGTTGGCGTTAGTATTGCTTTTAGTATTATCATATTTATTATAAAATTCATTTTGATAAAACACATAATGTAACAATATAAGACCATATTATATAAAAAAATCTTTTTATTTATCTATTTATTACATATGTGTCCTATTAATTTCACTAGTATATGACTAATGCGCAAATTCATAAACGAAAGCCAGGGTTTAATGGACAGCATGTCCCTTTCAACGGGTTGCAAGGGCGGAACCCTGCCGGGGTACGGTGCAGAGCCCCGGAGAAATTTTTTTGGAATTATTCTGCTGATTATTAATGATACTTTTTGTATATGTATGATTTTATACTTAATAATTTATGTATATTAATACCATTACTCTTTATATAATAATATATTTATAGAAACAAAAAATAATTTGTTTTACTTTACCTAAAAGATAAAAAAAAATGATGAAGAATTTATTTAATAAAAATAATATTTTTGCTTCACAAAATTCTAGATGAGATTCATGACACTTAGTCCCAAAATTTGAAAAAGTTATAAAAATTGAAAAATAAGTTGCTTCACTCGACTAGGAACCTCTAAAAACATCATCAAAAGTGGGTCTTAGAAATAATATTTTTGCTTCACTGACTTGTACCATTAGATTCTAGTCAAGTAATCAAAAAATTTTATAAAAATCTCAAAAATGAAAAAATAAGTTGCTTCACTCGACTTGTAATCTCCAAAAACATAATCAAAAGTGAGTCATAGAAAAAATATTTTGGCTTCACTTGACCACCACCATGATATTCATTACTTGTCATCATAAAATTTGAAAAAGTCCTAAAAATTGAAAAATAAGTTGCTTCACTCGACTAGGAACATCCAAAAATATGATCAAAAGTGGGTCATTGAAAAAATATTTATGCATCACTGACTACTAGTATAAGATTCCTGACCGGTCAAGACAAAATTTGAAAAAATCCTAAAAATTGAAAAATAAGTTGCTTCACTCGACTTGGAACCTTCAAAAATATCATAAAAAGTAGGTCATAAAAAATAAATTTTGGCTTCTCTGACATCTACCTTGGTGAGTTCAAATCTTGAATATTGATATTTATATATAAATTAAATAATTTATTATAAAAAATAGAAAAAAATCTTGAAATGTATTAGAATTCGTAAAATATTAATAAAATGATGTGAATCTTCTAAAAATAAGATATTTTAAGAGTACTTATTCATTAAATTTACCAAAACCCTGAATAATACCTATAATAATTATTTATTTTAATTAAATAATAATAAAATGATAAATATAAATAAAATGATGAATATAAATAAAATATTATGAATTGTCAAACTTGTTTTTTATAATATATAAATAAATCATGCATAAATCATATAAATAACTATAAATATCATAAGTAAAACATAATTTCTGTGCCTCTGTGGCTAGACGATTTCAAAGAAAATAAATTTAAAAATAAATATATTTATGTATTTTATAGAAAGCTAGTGGGTTTTCTTTGGCTTACAGGTGGGTTTTCTTTGGCTTCAGGTGGGTTTTCTTTGGCTTACAGGTGGGTTTTCTTTGGCTTACAGGTGGGTTTTCTTTGGCTGACAGGTGGGTTTTCTTTGGCTTACAGGTGGGTTTTCTTTGGCTTACAGGTGGGTTTTCTTTGGCTTACAGGTGGGTTTTCTTTGCCTTACAGGTGGGTTTTCTTTGCCTTACAGGTGGGTTTTCTTTGGCTTACAGGTGGGTTTTCTTTGGCTTACAGGTGGGT
>ARYC01008560.1:0-14869 GCA_000711775.1 Oxytricha trifallax
CACACAATAATTTCTAGTAAGCAAAGCAAAGTATAATCTCTTTAAATAACAAATAACTCTTGGTCTCTCCATATAATCAATAAACCTCAAAACTCTATGAAGTTCTACACAAATTCTCTCAATATAAAAATTAGTACATAGACTTGCTTGCTAAGTAATAACTAAACATATCTCATTAAAACCCACCTAAAATCATAATCAAGCTTTAAAATTAATTAGATGAATTGACTGTGTAAATAAATCAGCATAAATTAAGTCAGTAAATTTCATTGAAAAATATAAAGCTTTGCTCTTAGATGATAGACTAGCAATAGTCAAATTAAGACATGTAGTGCTAATTAGAAGAAAAATTGTTTAAATTTGATAAGAAACTTGGCAAGAGAATTAAGAAATTGGAGATCAGTTTAAAACGAGGATTCATAAACATTCCATAATAGTCTTAAAGAGGAGATTAAAGTACAATAAATTTGAGAAAATCTTTGTTACAAGGTAGTTTTTAAGATATAAGATAAAATGAGATTTCATAGGCAGCATTAAACGGTAACTTCAAAGGGACTATTGATTTTGAAATTGAAGATATAGAAAGTTTGTAAAAGCATATAGAAAGAAACAAACTAAAAATCTTATAAGAGAGAGAGGAGTTTGAAAGACAATTATAAATTAGCAATATGAACTATGACTTGAATAATGACTTAAATATTAACTATTCTAATGTGAAACATCATGAAGATCTTGCTATAATTTGTATTATTATCTTAAGCCAAGAACTGAATTACGATAATTAAAAAAGAAAGCTTCAACTTCTAAAATACCTTCCACTACTTAGATTAGCATGTATAAGACCAGCAATATTTTCCTGAATAATAACCACATTCAAAATAAATAATTGAATGCAAAAAATACACCAGAAAGTACTTCTAAAATATCCAAAAAACAGTAATTTAAAATGCCTTAAATTAATAG
Source organism: Oxytricha trifallax (assembly GCA_000711775.1). Lineage (NCBI taxonomy): Eukaryota > Ciliophora > Spirotrichea > Sporadotrichida > Oxytrichidae > Oxytricha > Oxytricha trifallax. Next base: position 964 of record ARYC01008560.1, read on the forward strand.
TCAAAACAGAGCATTGTCGCTTACATTAATGAATTTTAGAAGTTAAAACGATTAGCAAGTTAAGCATAAACTTTATTTTGTTTATAATTGGGTTTTAATATATATATATATATATTTCTTGAGTATTAAAAATTAAAATTAACTTAGTAGTGATTATAATCAGAACGACAATTTTGATTAATGGAATGACTACAGCATTGACGATCCCAGAAACATTTAAGAAGATGAGTTTTTACTATCTTAAATGCAATAAGTTGAAGATTTTGTAAGTATAACTCCTAAATTAAAAAATAATAGTAATATTGTGTGGTTGGATTTATTAAAAGAATTTTGAAGCTAAAATATTCTAATTTAATCTTTTATGTTTTTATAATTATTAATGATTTCAAATATTAAATGATATTTTTTTAAATATTTTATTTTAGTTCTAAGTTTTTTTCATCGTCTTTAAAGTCAATAAATATTAAAAAATTATTCTAAAGAATCAGTTTAGTTTTAGTATATAAATATTCAAATAGACAAACGATTTAGTAATTTTAAATAAAAACTAAGTAATAAATAATTTCCCCATTTAGAAGTAATTCTGGATTAAGAAACATATGCTACTTCAAGAGTGAACTCTACAATAAACTTTAATTTCTTAAATTACATTTAAATTTGTTCGATACAATTTTTTATATATTAAACTCGTCAATAATCAACTGAATAAAATAATGACAAAAATTTGATAATAATAAAAAAAAGATAAATAAATCAAATTAATCTTAAACTATTATAAGAAATTGTAATAATTAAAGTAATAATTAATGTCAGAAAAGACTCTAATCGCAGACTCTATTATACTTGTGATAGTAGCCATCATGCTTTTCTTTATGACAATAATAAGTTATAAAGCCCTAAAAATAACTCAATTCCAAGATAAAATTTTGATTTTGATGCTTTTCTTCTTAGATCTCACTTTAATAGGTAATTTCTGTGTAATTTTCTATAAAATTTAATTTCTAAAACCTTTTGGAAACATAAATGAATTTTTGGTATTAGGACACATAATTTTCTACACTTTGCGAGTGATTATATACGCATATGAGTTGGAGAACCCTGATGCCACTGAGCCATTATTTGGGCAATGTTTTTCTAGTTTTGTCTCTGTGCTTCCTGTACTGCTCTTTTCAATAGCTGTACTCTTTAACATTAATAAATGGTATGTACAAACAATATTAAGAGAAAATATTAGACTTAATAAAATTTGTTCTTTTTTCTCTATTTTACATTATGATAATTTCATGACATAATCAGATACAAGATTTAAAAACTTAATAATCCATTTTATGAATCTGTTTATATGTTAATTACAAATTTATAGGGTGTATTTTTTGTTAAGAATCTAAGAAACAATAAATCAAGACAGTGATGAATTCAAAAGAAACATGAAAATACTAAAATCAATAATCGGGTTTATGATCTTCACCATAGTCATAATCCATGTTACTCTCTTCTCTCTATTTTGTACTGAAGAAGATGATAGGTAAATCAAATTAATTTATCTCTTAAAATATTTCATAGATTCATTAATAAACTTGGACTGACGATCGGCGTAATCTACTTAATCCTAGGAGTGATATTTTTCATTTCAGGGGTTTTACTGCTAAGAAAATTGAAGATATACTATCGCACTTTCTACTAAAATGTGCGCTTCACACTTTGGATATCAGCCAGTTTATTATCAGCCACTCTACTTGTGAGAGGAATTCTTAATGTTTTAAGATTTGCTGACTACATCGAGTTGGATGAAGAGTTATAGGAGAGTGATTAATAAAATACTTATTTCGAGCCACTGTACGAAACTTTCATGTTTGTATTTGCAGATATGATTCCAATCTGCTCACAGCTGCTTAGTATGGTGTTTGGCCTAATTAGAAACAATAGTAGCAAATAGAACTATAAAAAGAACATAAATAACTCAGGGGATGGGACTGATGATAATACTAATCATGATCATCTTAACCCTAATAATTAAATGTTAAACCTGGAAGCATATGGACAGGCTGGAGGTGGATCAAATTACAATCAAAATAACAAACTCCGTAAAAATGATGATGATTACGATAATGACTCTTACTTAAGTTTAACTTCAGTAATTTTATTAAACTCTGCCATTTTTCTTGTAAAAAGTCATAAGACTTTATATATACAGAGGTTGAATGTTATTTAAACTTCTAGCTTGTCATTCTTTGACCCACCTGTTCTCGAATATAATAAGGGCAATTACATAAGCAATTATGCCAAAAATCAAGGAACTATGGCTTTGGGAGGTGGAGCTGCTTTGAGAATGAACAGAGAAGCTTCGAATAGTAAATATGAATCACAAATCTCGAATAATTTGGGCTAGAACGTCACAGCATATAACGATACTAGGAGGAGGGGCAACTAGTTATGAGAAGTAAAAGACTTAAAAGAGAAAGGAGAGCATTTTCAGATTATTCAAAAAGAATACTATAGAAAGTGATGGCAATTTAGAGACTTAATGACTACAAACTACTCTAGGATAGTGCTTGAATGATTCTATTTATACTAAATCCACATTAGCCAATAATTGATAAATAAAAATTGAATTATTATTGGTGTAGATTTATTAAATGTTGACTCATAATCAAAACCATTCCCTCGATTAATTGTCATCATAAAATAAAGCAATCTGGGTGCTTACAATAATAATTCCACCCACTTAAGATATTTTTATAGTTAAATTGGTCTTACCTCCCAATCATAAAGCTTAAATGACTCTAGGGGTTTTATTACTATATTATACATCATCAATCGAATGAATATTAACTAATATGTTGTAAATTAAAGAGTATAATAACTTTTTTTCATTAATTATTAACATTCCATCACAAGTTACAAATTATAATTAGTATATCACATTAGTCTTTTGAATAACATCATGTAATTTCCTCTAAGCCAATTTGGAAACTCATCCATTTCGAATGTAATTGGATTGGTAATCATTGCACCTGCTTTAGCTACTGTTCTGTAACCTTGAGGACCTAAAATATTCTCAATATCCTCTGGGTTAATGTATTCAATAAAATAGATCTAATTAATAGTAAAATGTATTGATTCCATTCATGAGTGCCAACAGGAACCATTCTCAATTAATTACATACAGATAAAAGCAATTATATAATTAATTATCAATTTTTTATGATCCTATTCTCATAATGTGCTCAGCCACTAAATTTAAGCTATAAAATTGAGAAAAAAATTACTTAAAATTGTTAAGAAGTAACTCTCAGGTGTCTTTGCAATAGTACTCATGAAAAAGTACCCTGTCTCTGGTTTTACTAATTTAATGCAAGTTTTCAAGAATTCCTCCTAATTACTCGCATGCTCTATGACTTCTGATAAGCAAACCACATCATATAACTCATCATTTTTAAGTTAATCTACACTCTTGACTCTATGCAAACTTAACTTCTCTTCTATCAGAGATTCAATGGTTGTGTTTTTATACTGAACTCTTTTTGCTAACTCTTAATCAAGGTTTAAATGAGTCTCTGCTAGTTATAAAGATAATAGAGTTATGTTGATTATATAACAAAAATCTTTGTTTATATACACACTTATGAGTAGGATCAATTCCAGTGACGGATCCCATGCCTATTCTCCCTAAACTCTCTGACAATAATCCAGCACCACAACCGATATCTAAAACTTTCATCTTCCCGAATAACTGTTCCTGAGTCTCTGCAGGCTTAACATCATTCAAGATGTTCTTTCTGATAAAATTCACCCTAACTTTATTAAACTTGTGCAATTGACCTTATGGTCCAGTTGGTGACCACCAATCGTCCAGTTTTTCATAGAACTTTAGCTCTTTATCTCTTACACTAAAGCATATTTAGAAAAAAAGTTAAAATTAACTATGGAAAGAAACATAAAAATTCCACTGCTATTTTTAAATCGTTATAATTTCTATTTCTCAACAGTCTGTATATTCTTAATCATAAATATTTATAGAGTTATTATTAGTCCCACATTTTAATTTTCTAACTATCTCTTCCAAATCAAACGCATTAGCTAATATAAATTTTCTTACAAGGATTAATGTAAAATAGATATATAAATTGAATCTAAATAATAAAAATGTTTCCAAATTAAATAAAGAAAATTTAAAAGTTATACGAGAGACCTAGTATAATAAAACTGGATATGTTATTAAATTAACCCTAAAAATATTCATGATAGATAATCAAAAAAAATTGAAAATCAAAAAAAGATTTACAGGGTTCAACTGTTTATATTGTATTTCAAGGATAATCGAATAATCACATTGAGATAATTCAATCAAAGTTTGAAAAAAATATAATTATATCAAAGAATTCAGGAAGTTTTATGCTTGTTATTAATTTTAAATATTTAAGTTTCTAATTATTGGCTTATTTACAATTTTTCTAATTGATTAAAACATGAAATGTTTGTTACCTTGATGAGAATAGCATCCTAGATTGAAGAGATTTGGTTAAATGTCTCTGTACTAAAAGTTGTGATAATTTCATTAAATCAAGGTCTTAAAATTTAAATGGTTGATAAAATTTGCTATGTGCAATTTAAACATTAAATTTTACGTTTTTCACCACCTTATTTATTATACGCTCTGGCAAATTAAATTATATAAGCAACTTTCTCTACTAAAATGACATAAATAATTGAAATTAATAAACATAATATGACAACCCCACTCGAAGAAACTTTCGGCAAATAACTTCTTATGCAAGATAAAACTGTCGATCTCCAGGCTCTACTGCAATCTGGAGCAGAATTTTTCTGCATATATTTTGGTGCTCACTGGGCTCCACCTTGCAGACTCTTCACTCCTGCACTTTCAGAGTTCTACTAAAAGATAAATCATCAGTAAAACTAAGAGTAACCAGGAACTAAGAAAATCGAAATCGTATTTTGCTCAATTGATGGAAATGAAGCTGCTTTCGATAGAAACTATGCAACTATGCCATTTGCAGCAATTCCTTATACAAACGATTAGAGAATTCAAAACCTGAAGCAGAGATTTGGCATTAACGGCATTCCCACACTCGTAGTTTTGGACAGAAAAGGAGACTTGATTAGCTTTGAGGGCAGAACAGACATCCAAAATCACTAAGAAGGTGCAATTGAATTATGGTAGAAGAAAGCTAGTGCTCTAAACCAATGAGAGGACAGAGAGAAGATCCCATTATAAGATAGAGGGTTAATATAATGAGTAATACTTATAACACTTAATATTCTCAACGAACGATGAACACAATATGCGAATGATATAATGAGAATTAAAGTTTATGTAAAATTTATCCCATTAATTCTATAACAATTTTTCCTATATTCATATAGTATTAATAAGCTTAACCATATTTAATCAAAGTTCAATTAAATTTAATTCCAAATAATATCATTACTTTATTATAAAATATTTGTAAATCAATAAGCATTTCCTTAAAATTAGAAATTACTTTTCAGAGCTCCTTTAAGTGAAGTCATTAAGAAATACTTCATAGGTGTTTTAACCTCACAATAATCTTTGATTATTCTCTCTGTAGATAATAAATTTTCCTGAAACACATCATGAGCTCCATCGATTAGGAACGTAGTTCTTTATAAATTATCTGACAAGATTTTATCCATAGGATTATAAGTAAGATTGAATTACTGGGTATCAGGGTGATATTAGTAACTTGATTGAGGTATATCCTGATCATTCTTTTATGAACTCTATAATAGCAAACATGATTAAATTTTTTGAACTTACCTTTTAAATGATGTCAGAGTGTTTGAGGGGAATGAAACAGTTTTTCTTTGAGTAAACGTATATAATCGGCATTTTTAGATATTTTAGCTTCTCTTGAATAGATATATTGGCTAGTATTCCCTTACACAAATCTATTTTGTTTCTTAAATCCAAATTGTGAATAGCTTAATTACTGTAATTATTGTTGGTTGTATCTACAGAATTATTCATAAGCTTTAACTTAACTTGCATTATAAGATCATTCTATTTATCATGGAATTTATTATTATCACCTTCCGAGAGAACTGTCTCATCTTTTGGAAGTAATTGTTTCATTATGTTTCTTTAAACTATATCGCTACTTAGAATTAAGTTTTAGAAATAGAAATCACCCATTTGTGACATATCATGAGGACATTTCTTGAAATTATCAATGGCTGAGTTTATTGTGTCTTTCAACATTTAGTCCACATAGCAAAAGCCGTTAAACAAAAGTATTATAAAATTAAATGAAAATTAAGTATTAAAATCTAAGTATCGATCTCAAGTTATCATTTGTATCATTAACTTAGAGCGCATAATACAAAGCTATATTAGCTCCATTCCCAAATCCAATAATTGAGTAGGGCTCAAATAGGCAAGATATCATGTTTTTCTCATGAAGATGAAATAGCAACAAATCCAAGCAATTTGAATAGAAAGAATTATTTAGAGGTTGCTTATCTGTTCTCTTGAAATTGTACTGTGTATATAATTGTCCAGGTAAATTTACTAGAATAAATCTGGATGGCATTGATGATTCTTAGCTTATCTTTTCGAAGAAATCCATTTTGTCTACGAAAGAGTCAAATGTATCCATAATCACTATGTAATTATGAAACACTTTCTTTCTCTAGTTTTATTGAAGACTTAATCTTGACATAAAGTTCATAGGAGAAGGGCTTTACATATTTACGATTATTTTTAAATATAGTGAATTGTAATTAAAAATAAATAATAAATTAAGAATATGAAAACATGTCTGATTCAGAAGATGCAGTTTCATTAATTTAAAATGTAAGTTACAAAAAGCATATCTAAAAGATTTATTTTACAGGGGTGGCATCAAGATCGATTGAGAAGTACATGCGAGCAAGAGTCAACTGAAGACTATGAAAAACACTAGAAAAATTACACTCAGGCTAATGGAGCTAAGTATTAAGGAGAATGGAGAAAAAATAATGCTTTTTTTTAGATTTCCATTTTTGTTTATTTCAATTACTAATGCTATTATTAATAATTAATTTGTATTTAAATTTCAAATTATTTTTAAAAAATCTTGATTGCTTGAAGAATTATTATTTGCGTTTACGGGTAGCGGTTATTAATTTTACTGATCTAGCCTTGGAGTTTGCTCTTCTGTTTGGGTCTTAGTCGCTGCTAAAGCTGATCTTAAGCCTGAAAATAAACCTAAGGTTGGCTCTCCACTAGCAGCAGCTTAAACAGTTGTTTGTTTATTAATAATTGAACTTTTTTACAGACCTGCAAGGTTGAAAGATGATTGCGAATTATTGCCTTAATCTTATGAATTTTCAATAATAGAGTAAATCATGGAAGTAAATTCATTAATGAAGAATATACCACAGTCTTGTAGAGTGTCTTTATCTATACCAAGGAGCTCCGAGTACTATTCAATGTTCATAGTCTTATAGTTTTCTATAGGAATGATGTATTTATCATCTGGTGCGTTCTCAATTGCAATTTCATTAGAATAAAAAGGGGCTTTTGGAGTTGAGATTCTATAGAATGGCACTGACTTAATGTGCTAGAGATTTTAGTGATGAAAAACTGATGTAGTTATATTTGGGTTCTTTCTTTTCTTAGTGGTAGATAAAATAGACAACCTTATTTTTCTTGTTTGCTTTTTGTTTTAATTATCTTCCTAGTTACCTATTTGTTGAGAATTTTTTCTAGACTGTTCCTTTTCTTTTTCTTGAGTCTCTTCTTTTAAGAAATTAATTTATTATGAAATCATTTTTTGAGCGAGACTCATAATTCCTGTTTAAAGTGAACTTTGAAAAGCAAAATTAGCTTTGGGAGGAATGTTGTTATTGTTTTCTTAAGTTGGCTAATCAAAAGGACTTAAAACAGTCCTTCTTCGAGAATCTTAAATCTCCTTATTCTTATTAATATCAAGCAACAGCTATTAAAGAGGGAATTGCTAAGACTGCTTACTTACTGGACTGCCATTTTTACTTAAAGCAGGGGAAATCATAGTTTTCTCGGGAGAGTTTTTAATTATAGACATTCGAGAGTTTCCATTTTGGTCATCAATCTTCTTAAATTGAAAATCATTTTGCCACTCATCTAGGACTGAGTTTTATCTCCCATGCCATTGAATACACGGCTTATTACTTGATATTATAGAAATTCTTCTATTGTCCATGGTAGATTGTGATTTTTATACTAATTGATATTTATTGACATCCTTGCTTACCTCATTGAAGAAATTAATAATCTTTCGCTTCTCACTTTAATTTTTCTTGGCTCTTTGCAAGTAGTACTTCTCCTCTGTCTTTTTGAATAAAGAGGCGAAAGCTGTATTTAAGGTTCCTTTTAAATCTTTTATTTCTTCAGCATCTCGATTTCTTTTAGGAGTCTTGCCGTTTGACTTGTTGCTTTTTGAAGTAAGGTCCTGCATATCAAAATCTTTAGATATTTTAGACTTTTATTTATCCAGAATCTAGCTATAAAGCCGATCACCCAATTTCTACCCATTTTATATAATGGTTTAAATGTTTCTTTTATTCTCATTTTGCTTAAAATCTACTGAATTTATGAATTTATAAGAAAATTTCTATGCTTCCCTTATCTTTACAGATTCAGTAGCTTTAACGAAAGATGGTTATCTACTTCCAAAAGCAGATCTGGTAAATTTCCCAGAGGTAGAATTGAATTTAGTTGACACAGTTTAATTAATATTAATGGTTTGTGGTAGTATTGATTGAGAATTGTAATTGTTTCTAGAAAATATAGGATCCTTTAATGACTCATTTTATCTTAAAGAGCTATTTTATTGTTAAAATCCTTCTATCTGAATCATTGATTATGTGTTTTTAAAAAGTACGGAGCCTTTTAAGTTCGCTATTTCTACACTCTATAGATTTTTATGTATGAAAGACTTCTTAGACTCATATTACTTTTGGCCAGAGCTCTTAGCAAGGTTGGTATTACTAAATTAATTTTATTTCAAATATCAATTCAAATAAATAAACTCATTCATCTTTATGATATGAGTAGGTGTATTTTGATGAGTATTAATTTTCTAAGTTTAAGAGAAAGTGATAGGTTTCTCTTCTCGCTTCTAGAGCAATTTTTATGAATGAGTCCATTTATTATGAGAGAGTAGTGGATTAGTACAGAAATTGTCATTCTTATCTGGACTAATAGTCGCTTTGACAAGAACATCAAAATAATCAGAAAGCAGAGAGTATATCAAAAAACAAGTTTTGCAAACTGTAACTGCTTTGTAGAGTTAGTTTAACGAATCAGGATAGAGTCTTTTACGAATGAACTTAATATGTGACTTGGACTTTGGGTCCTGAATGTTACCAAGACCCATGCCTAAATCATTGTCTGCAGATGCAATTTCTACCTAAACACTAATAGTTTATAATTTTTGATTGCTTCCCTGGACAGTCTAATCATCTTCAAAAACTCATCAATATTTAATGTTAAATGTCTCTGTAAAATAGGAGAGAAAATTAAATTTCAGATTTATAATAATACTTTTTAAGAAATGAATGAAGACTTGAAATTTGTACAATAAAAATCCTAAAATAAATTTCTAACTGCAGGTCATTAAAGAGAAAGCTCCCTAAACAATTTAGCCAATTTAAGTATAGGTCAGACTTTAAGAACTTAGAAAACTATTTAGAAAAATGTCAAACAGTTGGATACTATAACCAGCACTTTTGACTTTGAATAAGATAAAAAATTAAATAAAAAATCAACAGCTTTTTTTCAGAGTAAAATTGATGAAACCAAATTTCTAAAAAAGTCATCTGAAACTTACTTCTTTGAGATCAATAAATTATTTTAAAGATAAACTTAAAGGAATATTAATGATAAAATGTTTATAAAATTAAAGGGTTAACTCAATAATTTTTAGTTTTATCTTTCAATTTTTTATCCTTCTTTTTGCTCTTTTTATCTCTTTTCTTTTACAACTTGCTCTTCTTTTTTTGCTTACTTTTCTTTTAGTCTTTACTTTTGATATCATTATTGTTTTATTTCAATCCACTGCTATTAATTGAGGTGCAACTTTTACTATTATTCCCAATTTCATCTATGCACTAGATTTCACTGACCCTCCCCAAATTAATTTATATCAAGATTTTATGAAGGCATTCGCTTTATTTTACATAGAAATCATCGCAATTACATTAGAAATCGTACTTTCCTGAATTTTCACCACCAATTTCATATATTGAGAGTATTCTGTAATTTATCAATGAATTCAAGTTGTCAAAAACCGATTGTTAAAAATTTAAATCCCCACTCAACTTTTTAACGAGTAAAGTAGTAGTATGCTGCTCTTATAATTCTGAAATTAAATTTATTTCTCTTGCTTGAGGCATTAGAAAATAGCAGTCCAAAGTTGGTTCAATATTGGTTAACTTAAAATTAAAATTTTCATCATAAAATTTCAAAATCTTGTCTGTCTCTTTGAAATAGATTTTCCCTATTAATTATCTACTCTTGCTAAGATTGATATTTAGTAATTGACTTTTATCCTCTTTAATTTATCGTTTTATAGCGCTGCTTATAAGATATTACTAAAATGTTTCAAACTCTTAATTTTAACAATAATTCTTTGCCTCTATGTCGTATTTGATAAGATTCATAATTTCAGGGTTTAAATTATCTTCTTCATTTATTAATTTTATTGTGTCAAATTTTTTCATTAAACTTATCAACCCTTCCTTCAGATCTTAGCAAGTTAAATCAGAAATTAATGTATTATTAATTTGACCAGGAACTCCAATTTTTCTGTAACAGCCTTATGCATAAATTAAATTTGAATTTATATAATCTTTTTCAAATTGCCCAATGAACTTCCCATATTTAAGCAAGTTGATATTCTTGATAAATCTCCAGTAAGATTCACTGATTTGTTTGTCATAAATTATTCCTAAATTAGAAATGTCATTCATCAATATTTTTAATCGAGCTTTTCTCTCTTTTTTAGTTTCCTTGATATTTAACTATTAATTTCGCTCATAGGGAAATAATTCCTTATCTTTTATATGAGTTTTTAGAATTTTTCTTAATTTAGACTTGCAAAGTAAGAACTTTAAGTCTTTGTTATTAAAACTGTGACTAAAATCCAAAAGAATATCTTGGTTAATTACATTTGTCAAAATTAACTGTGGGTTAAAATTAAAATTTGGAATGCTATTTTCAATAAATTTTCTAGTTTAATTTACAAAGATTGAAATTGATTGTTAATTAATTGTTTCTGTTAAGCAAATAGCAAGTGGAAATATTAAATTATTGTCGGTTTATTATCGAGAGAGACATAGTACATATTGAATGTGTTTGAGCTTTGAGTTGCTTGAATCTCTTAGTTGCATTTTAATTTCATTAATTGTTAAAATTAAATACTGCATTCCTTATTGCTGTTAAGTCAAGTGATTGTAACAATAAATTGATGTATCTGAGCTTAAAATTAGCATATTTGGATCTGAATCGATATTTTGATCTATTTCGTTCAATTGCTCCAGTATATTTTCATATACAATTTTTGGGGTTTAAGGATATGTCTAATTTATTTGATTCCGATAAAGTTGCTTAATGTAATCTAATAAATCGTCATTATAGATTTTGTGTCTTATTTTGCTCATTTTTTAAATAATTTTATGGAAAACAACAATATTTTTGATAAGGAGTTGATTTATTTCCAAATATTCGATTTAAATTCTTTAATGAAATTTTGACACCCAATTTTTGCAATTACTTACTTCTTTGAGATTTTCAACAAATTAAAAAAGAAATGCCCTGTTTTGATCCCTGATACTATTTTCGTTGGGGGTGGTACATTCATTTCTTGGTACTTTACTTCAAATAAAAACGGTGCAATTCTAAAAAGGAAGTCACATAAGCTTAATCCAGTGGAAGTATTTAAGAATTTCTATAGATAATCACCAATATCGGTAGATGAAGATTTCAATGATAGGAAAGTTAATCAATACTTGAAAAATGAACAGTCAACGGATGATGAGAGAAACAACGAGAATGTAAGCTTGATGGCTGCAGGTGCCAGTCCTTTGGGTGTAATATAAAGCACAAATGATGGCTTTGGAGGGTTTTAGAGAAGAAATAGCATAACTAAAACTTAGGTTTTGGTATTCAGTAGACTCTTTCAATTAATAATCAAAATAATGCTGCATTGAACACAAGTGGAAGTGTAAACGAAAAAGTATGGACATTAAAGAAAGTTCTGAAAGAAATGTCAATGAAAAGCGTAAATTAACGCATGATTGAGAAATATGATAACGACTTACCATACTTGGCATATGTCAAATTTCATAGCTAAAAGAGTAGAGGATTTAAGCCTTTTGAATTTTATCAATTAATTCATGAGAGACTGGGTGAAGTCAAACTTATTCAAACTTATATATATACTCGAATCCAATAATAGCCAGAGAACTAAGATCGTAATTTTAATTAAAATCAAAAAGAAGGTAAACCTTCAGCAATTCCTATAGGTGGTTGCTACTACTGCGAATATAGTCATCCCTAAAATATCCAGCCACCTTAAATGATTATCAATAAATAATAGGTCTCTTAAGATTTACTGAATAAAATGCACAAAAAGATGGAATAAGAATCTTGAACACGTCATTGACCACTTTAATAGAAGAAAAAACCAAAATTATTGTGAGCTACCTCGAGAATTCCATACATATTGATGTTAAAAGAGCTTACTTGAAGTTCTTATAAGATTCGAATGGTGAGATTTACTATTTAGGAATAAGTGGGGATATTTTTTATTCTATTAAAGGAGACGAATCGATCAATTCACAATAAAATTTACCTGTCTAAACTTTACTGCTGTTTATAATTTGAACTAAATTTTATAATTAATTAAACTTTAATTTAATTCATGTTTAACGTCTTCTCAACGACTCATTTGTATTTGGTGGTAATAAACTTCACACAGATAAAACTAAATGGAGAGATTCACATGTTTCAAAGATATGTTACGGCGATTTCTGTGATTTTTAATTCAATGATAATCACAAGTTCTTGAGTTACAGAGGTAAAAAGAAGGAATTTGAGAAAAACTTTGGCTTAATTCCTGAAAAAAACAAAATATTTAATGTAAGATTATTTAATCTAATAAATATTAATTATAGAATAAATTTGATTTCACTATAAAACCCAGAAACCATCAGTTAAATATTCAATATACATTCTATAAGAGTATTTATTAATTCATGATTTATATCTCAAAGTAAGAAAAATAGTTTTTAAAATTTCATAGCTTTAAAAGAGAGTTCTGAAAGGTCTTAAGGGTACATATTTTAATCTAGTTTATTTTTTTTAAATGGGGAATATGGCATAATTAACTAGAGCCATACAATTTAAATAAAATATATCATTATGGTGAGTTATTGAAGTTTTTGAATAAAATATATTCAACACTCAATTAAATATATAAACAAATACTATGCCAGTATTAAATCTGAGTTTATACTGTGAGCGGATTGATTATTAAGAAAATTGAAGACAATCCAATAGTTGCTGAATAGATATTACAAAAACATTGCATTGTGAGAAAAAATCTAAATATTATTGCGAGCTAGGTGAGTCCATTAAAAATCAATGAATTAATATATTGTCATAGGAAAATACTACAAGAAAATAAAATAATAAAACACCAATTGAAGATGATTAATATAAGATAGAGTTACTTTTTTAAATATTCACTTTAAATATTAGTAGTAAAATTAAAGTATATAATTAGTAGAAAGAAAGTTTGAAATATAAATTTGTTAGTTGTATAATTAACTACTTAGATATTAATAAAATAGACTTGTTATGTTAACTTATGATCATTTTCACTTGAAATAATACTGG
>ARYC01008561.1:0-11872 GCA_000711775.1 Oxytricha trifallax
AAAGAAATCACAATAAAATATAAATTTAATTTAAATTTAATAGAAAAGTATTCTATAATTTCTCTTAAATTAAACTTGAGATAAAAAATGTATTAATTAAATCAAAAGTATCCCCAAAATAGCATATAATTTTAAAACTTCTCTGAGAGAAGAATGATAAGCAGCACGCATTAGATTATTATAAAATTTTCAATATTACGAATTGATATTGATTTAAGATAAAAAAATTAATCATAGGAAATTATCATAATTGATGAATTTTACTTACAAAAAATTATGTTCTTATTACTTAATATGATTGAGATAACTTTACATTATAATTAGTGGGTGTAATATAGTGAATATATTGGCAATATAGCATTCTAATATAATTTCGATTTTTTTATTTTATAGTATATTATAGATTTTAATAAAAATAAAAATAAATAATCTCTTTTTCAATTGCATTAAATAAAAATTCTGAAAAAATAAATAATTATAATTATAAAATAAAATAAAATGATTACTTCGACATGGATTATTCTGGAATTGTTGTTTTATGAAATGTTTAAGTTTAAGATTATAATTGATTTAATAATAGTGCTATTTATGTATTTAAATTTATTTATTATCTCTAAGGCTTCTATATATAATTTAGTACTTTGCATGTTAATTAGAATACTTGGGAAAGTGCTAATATTAAACAAATATCTTTCAAATTTAAAAGTTGGCAAAAAATTATCAATCAAAGTTGTAAATTTATAACTTATATAAATATAATTTGAATGAAATAATTAGCACTTTGAGAAGTTCATGATATAAATTATTATTTTTTTCAAATAAAAATCCTAAAAAACTTTAATTACATTCTCGCAAGTTTTTTATTTTTAATCTAGTACTTCTTTGATTTTTAAGATAAGAGTTATTACAAAGTGCAAAACAAATCATTCATATATCAGATAAATAAAAATTAAATATACATAGAGATAAAAATTATTATTTCTTCAGAATGTAAAAAATTAATGACTAAAGTAGCTTTTGAAGTTCCTAAATTTTTTTAGTAATTCCCTAAACACTTTATTTTTTTCTATTTAATTTATGTTGCTTTATTAAATATTCATATACGATGCCATTTAATTATTTTAATAATTTATTCTCCACATTTTCTTACTTTTATAACAATATACGACTTAAATAAGTTATATAATCTCTAACTGTTAAATTCTTATAAATTTGTTAAATCTTTTGATAAAATATATCAATAATTAAATGCATATAAATTTAAATATATTATAATAAATCTTTAAATACTCACAATTGATGATGCAATAAAACATGAGATGACTTCGGTTATATTCTCTTTAAAGAATCTAAATAATAATATAATATTATATTGGAAATAAATTGAATGTTTTCATTTTAATTATTTTATATAAATTGATATTAAAAAATAATTTTATTATCAGATTATTTTATGAAGAATTATATTATAATAAACAGCTAGGAAACTGTCTTAATACTATTTCTTATATAAAATGACGTTATATAAATTAGTTGGGATAAAAAATAATAAATTTTTGCAATATTTATTTTATTAACATTTTCCAAGATTAATATAAAATATTATTATAATTTTAAATATATTTTAAAGCAATAGTAAATTTATAGGTTTATAGAAAATTACTCAAAAATCCTGCAAAAGCTAAACTAATTATTATTTATTTTTCTAAAAATTATTATTTATATTCTGCAGAAATAATGGTATATAATTGTTCTAACCGAGATACCCCTCCCCACCCCCAACCTATTTTATAATAAATAAATAATTATAATAATTTATAAAATCTTTTATAATGAGAATTTTAAAATTTTATTGATTGAATATTATTTTTATTTATAATTAAAGCTTAATAATCTTAATTATATTTAAATTAATAATAATGATTAATTTATAAAATACTCATTTATAAAAGATTTTATAAATTATTAAATTATTTTATTATTATAAAATAGGTTGGGGGTGGAGGGGGTATGGGGAGGGGTATCTCGGTTAAGGTTGGGGAGGGGTATCTCGGTTAGAACATATAATAATGTAAGTTATGATTTTCTTAGGTACCTTTCAATATCATATAGTAAAATGAATTATTTTTTCAAAAAACAAACTTATTTTGTTTTTCATTTAAATTTATTAGTATAAATTTTATCATTATCATTTTTAATAATAAAGTATATTCAATACATTTATTTAAATTGAATAAATATTTAATATATGAATATCACACTCAAAACCCATAACCAAGTTGCTTTATTGTATTAGTATCCATTTTATTGGGGGTTGATTTTATAAATATTTAAATGTTAAATTTAGTTAAAAAACTTAAATTCAATTTGAATATTTACAAGGAAGAACTCTAATATATTTATACTAAATCTTATCTGATTTACATAATTATGTAGAATCACTTTTATGGCACTGATATTATTTAAAATGGAACTTATATAAATTCAAAAGAAATTCGATTTGATTTTTAAATTAATTAATTCTTTACATCAAATCTAATAATTAGACTTGAAAAATGAGCATAAAGCATAAATGATTTTTTAATAAAGTAACTAGTTTTACGCTTTTTTTTCAATTAATATGTTAATAAGGATATTTTCATAGTTATCTTTTGAATTTTCATATTTTACCAAACTTAAGCTGTGAATTAAAATCTTTACTACACATTATTAAGAAATAAATTATATAGTTTAAGATTTTATTATTAGTATTTAAGTTATCTGAAGTTTGTTAATTTTGAGTTGTATATTAAAACAATAAAAGTAAGATTTAACAAATATTCCTTTAAGCAAATATATAATTCTAAGAAATTACTAATATAATAATATTTTAAGCTATATGATATTTGCTCAAGAATAGTAAAACAGTAAATTACTATCTTACTCTTTATGTTCTAGTGAATATTACCTGATAATTTATAAAACTTTATATTAACTTTACTAAAATTAAACAACTAATCTATTCAATTTAAGTTCTTGTTTGTTACTTCAGTGGTATATAATTTTAACAAATAAATTCAATGAAATTAAGAAGCGAATTAATTCATTAATTCAAAAATTAAGCTGTCGCATTTATGGAGTCTTAATTAGCCTTAGAAGAGTAATTTGTGATTTACAATAAGTGAAAAAATGAGTAAATTTTATAAGCTTATTTGTATATTATTTTAATTCATTTTAAAATTAGAATAGACTTATCAATAATAATTTAATAAGTGCAACAATTTCTATGTCTAAAAGTAAAGATGATCTAGTATAAATAAAATTTAAGTTATTATGAAATTAAACATTAATATCAAACATGAAAATAAGTATTTCATAGTGATCATATATATTTTTTGAAGACATTTTATTTTGAAAAATTTTAACTCCTAAAATAAAACTGCCTAAACAAATATCGATGTGATTAATAAAACATATTATTAAACATTTTTCATTTAATTATCTAAGACCAATAATAATTTTAACCAAAATTAGTATTAGGTTTTAATTGAACAATTTATTTAATGGAAAACGATAGGAAATATAACAAGAATGTAACAATTAAAAAGTCGACTATATTAATTTAAATTCATGTGCGTATGAGAAATATATTTATTAAAACTCCTAACTGTGAATAATGAAGCTAATATTACTAAAATACAATTGAATCGGGAAATTAAGAAAATAAATACATAACTGTAAATCATTTAAATATAAACAGCCAAGTATTTGAGTGTAATGTAAATCAAATTTGTGAGCAAATAAACAGGATTATAGCCATCTGATTAGTGTGTTTAACTGTTTAATCGTTAATAATAATAATTATCTTAATATTAAAATTTTGATTAATTTAATAAATTCCACTAAACAGATAAGCAAACTAAACAGGCCTACATTAATCTGTGTATCTGCTAAAAGAGATAAAATGAGCAACTAAACACACTAAACAGATGTCCTAAATGTGTGTATACTGTTTAATGTTTGTAAATGTAATGAGCAACTAAATAGACTAAACAGATCAGGTGAGTTGTGTTTATTAGTTTAATTTAATTTAAATAAATTAGTAATTGCGCTTCAATCTTATGACATTGATGATGCATATAACTTTTTCTCCAATTGCTCTTGAATACTTTCCTCTCCATTGTCATCGTCAGAGTGCGCGTGGAATACATCTATCATGCTACTCTCCACATGTCACTTGTACAGATTCCTTGCTAAATCCACTCCAGTGAATGGGAACGGTCCATCTCTTCTAAACGATTGTTTTTCTAGCTTGCAGACTGTGTTCCTCTCCATAAAGGAGTCTTAATCCTTTACTCATCTGATCGTAAGGCAGTTCATGGGCCGTGATCCCAATTGAAGTATTCCTGAATGTTACCTATGTCTCTCCGAGCTTTACTCCGACTGAGTTACTCTGCTCTCCGCTCAATCAAGGTAAATCTAAATGTGCGATAAGCATCTCTGTGATATTTTCATGCATTTTCAAGATCAATCCAATAATCCTACTGCTTTGCTATGGTAAGTTGTAAAATGAGAGGAGTATTGCATCTATAGTTCATTGGCAGCAATCTTTGAAAAGTATCGTAGTTTTATCAGCACCTGATGCAATTGAGATTATAGAGCAAGCTTCATCCATTTCCTTGAACATTTTATTTTGTAATTACTAATTTATTTAAATTAAATTAAACTAATAAACGCAAAAATCTTGGTCTGTTTAGTCTATTTAGTTGCTCATTACATTTACAAACATTAAACAGTATACACACATTTAGGACATCTGTTTAGTGTGTTTAGTTGCTCATTTTATCTCTTTGAGCAGATACACAGATTAATGTAAGCCTGTTTAGTGTGCTTATCTGCTTAGTGGAATTAATTAAATTAATCAAAATTTTAATATTAAAATAATTATTATTATTAACGATTAAACAGTTAAACACACTAATCAGATGGCTATAATCCTGTTTATTTGCTCACAAATTTGATTTACAATACACTCAAATACTTGGCTGTTTATATTTAAATGATTTACAGTTATGTATTTATTTTCTTAATTTCCCGATTCAATTGTATTTTAGTAATATTGCTAAAAAAGATTAGAAATACTATAGGAATACATTTAAATGAGATAATAAATTACTATTAATAAATTAAATAAAAAAATAAGATAGTGACATTTAGCTTTATTTTAACACAGACAATAAAGTGCTCAATTGAAAGAGAATTCATATCTGCTGGATTTTAATATTGGCGGTAATATTTTATCTTATTTCTTTGCTGAAATAAATAGATTTTAATTTCAACAATTAATTAAGCTGAACAAACTAAGAATCATAAATTAAAATTGATTTATTTCTCCATAGAAATAAGATAAAATATTACCGCCAATATTAAGTCCATATTATTTGAATTCTCTATAAAAAAAAACACTTTATCTTATAGGTTACAATAAAACTAACTGCCATTATTTAATTTATTTAATTAATTTGTTAATTATAATTTATAGTTCATTCAAATGTCTTCCTAAAATTTATATTCATTTATAAAATAATATATAAAATTTTAAGAATTATTATCCTGAAAATAATATTTTTAACACTTAATTGTTATAATATCTGATAAAAAAATAAATATTAATAAAAATAGAAATAAATTATCTTTAATTAGGGATTAAGATAATACAGTTTTCGAAGAAAAAATTTAGAAAGTTTAAAAATACTCATTAATTTTTTTAAGTTCTGTAAATTTTAG
The DNA here is from genome assembly GCA_000711775.1 of Oxytricha trifallax. Classification (NCBI taxonomy): domain Eukaryota; phylum Ciliophora; class Spirotrichea; order Sporadotrichida; family Oxytrichidae; genus Oxytricha; species Oxytricha trifallax. The sequence goes on from ARYC01008561.1 coordinate 5,767, forward strand.
ATTCTGATTTCAATATAATGAATTATATTCACTCATTTTATAATTAGCTTTTGCCCATAATAATTTTAAAAAATTTCAACTACAGTAAATAAATAATTTCCCAACAATAAAAATTATAATGATCTATCTTTATTTCATTATACATCACCTGCTAGATATAAGATTAGTCTCATTTGGAAATCAATATTTAAAATTTGGAAATTTGTGTAAATTAATAAATGTATAACTAAAGTAAATAGTATATATTGTATAAGATTAATTAATCTCATATTGTAAAATCAATTTTAAATATACTTTTTTAAATTATTATTAACTCTTTATTATATTTGTATACAAAATAAAACTAAGTTTCTAAATAAAGATCTCCATTTATTTTTAAAAATCTTTAAATAAAATTAATTTTAAATTTGTCTAATTTATTTTTAATGATTAAAAGAATATATTTGGAAAAAAAATTAAAATAATTTTTAAACATAATCAACTTTCCTAGGTTAATTATATAATATATTCATTAATAATATTAAAATAAATATCTCAGTAATATAAATCAATAATATCGTTAAATAGGTATTATAAATTTCTATTTAATAATTATTTCTATGTTAACATATAGGAATTATATAGCAGAAGAGAATATTATATTTTGTATAAAATACAAATTTTTTACAGATTTATTTAAAAAAATTTTCAGTAAAAATTTATGAATATTATTATTTACCTAGAAATATGGCTTAAAATTTTTATTATTCAATAGAGTTCTTCTTCCAAATCATTTGAGGAAACTAGGAGTGTAAGATTCTCCATCCCCATTCCCTTACTTATTATTTTTAATAATAAATAGTTTATTTATTTTCCATATTTTTTTCTCATTTAATAAAGTAAATTAGATAATTTATAAGGTTATCTATAATTATAAATTCTTTCAATTTATTCATATAAAATTAATAATATTGCCCCTATAAAATTTTATTATGGGAAGAAGCTGGAACTTGATTTAAGAGATTATAAATAATTTTGATCTTTTTAAAACATATAAAAATATTATAATAAAATGGATTAATATAAAATTTAAAAGTATAAAATTAGTTAATTCAAATATTTATTAATTAAAAACAATAAATATATTTTTGTAATAATAATAATATGGTTGAGATTATACAATATTTACCTTTGAATAAAAAAATATTGAATAATATACATCCCCTGAAACACTCTCCATAAATAATTCTTGGGGAAATTCTCAAATACTACATTATTTATTATTTGTGAATTTATAATATTTTATATAATTTTTAGTAGGAATCCTTAAAAAGAAAAAAAATATAAAATGAAAGCAAATCAATTAAACAAAATTAACCATACAAATAGGAATACAATATATACAAAGAACATTTATTAATATTTTTAAATGTTAATTCAATTAGAAATTAAGATTTGTATTTAAGTACAAAATATGGATTTATCTTTATTTAATTTAAATATATCATGAGAATTATAGTACAATTTATAACTGTTCCTAAAAATTCCTTAGTATTTATTGAGAAAATATAATAAATTAAATATATTCATATTTATGAAAATTCCTCATCATTAAGATACATTAGGTCTTCTTTTATTATGATATAAAAAAATAAGAAAAAAATATTATTATTAAGTTGCTTCATAATAAATTTTTTTAGAATTTTGTAAATTATACAATCAATTTCGCTTTAACCGTGAAATAGGAAGTTTCACACATGACGCTGATTAACAAAATAATAATAAAAATATCTGATGGGAGTTATATTTTATCAGTCAATATTAATCCGAATTCCCTTCTAATAATTAAGATTTTAGTTATTGCCGTAATAATATTAAAGATTTAAAGATTTTAATATATAAGAAAATGTAATTTACCAATGTTAATTCTGTGTTTTTCATTTAAGATTTGAGATCCAATAACTAATGTGTCTCTATTTTCACTTATATTCCTTTTTTAAATCTATGGTGCAATTTAAGAGGGAATTTTGTGCCTCTCTTAATTATTAATACTATTATTGTTTGAATATCAATAGTATAATTTTATTTTGAGATATGTTTATAGTAAATTAAAACATCTTTTTTATTAAATTAACATAAGATTTAGTATTAAATTAGAATAATTAATAAAATAAAATATATTTTCTTATAAAAAATTGTAAAAAAAAATGTTTAGATTTAAATAAGTAACTCTATAAATTTATTATCAATTAAATTTAATGAAATTTTATAGATAAATTAATAATTATGCAGATTAAAATTATTTTTCATTAATATTGTAGTTACTGTGGTGATAAGTCTCTAAATATTTACCTGACCCAAATCTACTAATTCAAAACCCCAAGACCTTATATCTAATTTGAAGAAATTTTTATTTGATAAAAAACATATATTTAGCAAAGAAAAAATCTAAAATAACTTTATTAATCATTATCATTAGAGAAATTTTGCCAAATTTTAAATGTTACAAAGTTAATTTTAGATCAGTTTTAATTTTTAATTAGTAATATATTTCATAATATTTGTAATTACTATTCCTTAAAAAAAGTTTAGTGCTCTGGTCTGCAAATTTATAGATATGATTAGTTTCGGTAAAGATGAATTAAAAACCGTGAAGGATGTAGTTTTTTGAAATAAGTCTCATATCTGAGGAAATCATATTATACGTCAGAAATTGTATAGGATAATCACGCCAGGGAAAAAATTAAGCTGTTGTTCACACAGAGTGTTTTTTTAAATAAAATTGTACCACTGTTTTTGCTATTTGAGGTAAAATATCAAATAAAATTCATGTTGAGAGTCAATAACTGACCGCTTAAACATTAGAATTTACTCTATTTATTTATATAATTAAAAAATCTTCATTTTCTAAGTCCCCAGTATATTTTACCATGGGATTTTCCCAGACAAGTTTAATTACAATAAGTCTTTTTGATGAAATAAGTTTAGCCTGACTAATTAAATTTTCTGGTTTACTTTTGAATTATTTCAATTATTTAAGTATAAATCAATTTAATCTTAGAAATTATATTAACGGGTTTTATTGAACTTAAATTTATTTTTAATGAATTCTTATTTCAAATTTATACAATATATATTTATAAAAAATATAACTATCATCTTAGAAGACTCTACTCTTACTTAGATTTATTCATTAATTATATATATATATACTCATAAAACAATTTAAATTTCAAAGATCTTGCATGAATAAGGAGTAATTAGATTCATTATATAATATATAATCTTGCCCTCCTCGAAAGTCTTAATCTTTAAGACATGCTAAATCAAGACTTGAATTTGAAATGGATTTTGAGTTAATCTGGTAATTTATAAATCTATAATATTCATTTGCTAAGAAATTTATTATTATTATTATTATTATTATTATTATTTAATGCTGTACGGAAATTAATACTGGAGCTTAGGCCACCAAGATAGATAAACTAAATAGTTTCATGCTTTGATATTTGGGGACCCAACTAAATATTAATCCAAGGGCCAGGGAGTAGAAAGACCCATATACTGGACAGAATAGCTTCAGCACCGTGCTCGTTCACCTATTGCCTTGGGGAGGTCTCATGCGGTCTTTCGCTACTTCGCATGTCTTTCCTATTTCACTGCCATGACTTTCCTTGATGAGTGCTTTTAGTTCTAGGTAATCCCCTTCTTAGTAAGACTCATTGCTAAGATATAATATTAATTCTTCAAATATTATTTTTTGAACTTTGATTATTAATAAATAAATTGTTAAAATATTGAATGACTATAACAACTACTGTTGCTTGACGAAGGTTGAATTGAAGATGAGGAATCTGAAGAACCATATGAAGCAAAGTCATAAATGTCTAAGTCACTCTCAATCTTAAAATAAAAATATAACATTTCAAACTACTGTATTAAAAAGATAAATTAGTTAAATTTGAGATATAATGAAAAATTATTATTGAAAGTTTGCATACTGGTCATCAATGAGATGTATTAGTTAGTAAGTTATATAAAATTTAGTTTTATCATGTATTAAAGAATATAACCAGTAATCTTACAATCATTCTCAAATTAATATTATAAAAAATTGATTATTGCACAATTTTCCAAATAACATATGCTATCAGCATTTAATTCCAAAATGCCGAAGTTTATTCTGTTTTCTCGGCAAATAATTAAATTAATTTCAAATGATCCAAAATTTACTAAAAAGGATTAATTTGCAATGTTTAAAATAAATTTTATCGCATCATTCTTCAAATTGAGTCCTCACTGCCCTTTTATAAGTATCTTCATCTCACTCTAATTATATTTGATTTTTTGTAGTAAAAACTATATTTTATATGGGATAATAATTTCTGTTCATTGAAATCTTAAGAATTTTATTAAAACTCATTAAATGAGTATCCTATTAAATTAATTAACTGAGAATGACTAGAAGATCACTACCACAATATTACTACTTGCTTTAATTATTTATATATTAAATACTATCAATTTGATGTAGTCTTATAGTATTTTATTTCTTTTACTAATTTTGAAGTTTAAAATCTTCCAATTTGTTGTCAAGAATTCTTTGAGTTTCGAGTGCAATCATTAAGATTTAAATAAACATAGAATAAATTATTGATTTCATTAAAAATAATTAAAACTATCATTCTGAGTTAAGAGACTTTTTTATGTTTTAATTATTATAATTTGATTTGATTCGGGATAAACTAATTTAATTTTGATGTCAGATTTTATTAGATAAGATAATTGTTAGTATTGAATTGGTGATAATATATATTAGGAATTTTAACATATCTCTATTTAATACTTTACAAAACCAGCTTGTTTTCTTAAAAAATCATTATGAAATTATGTGTAATAAATGAAGTTTGTTTGATTTATACGTAAAATTAAGATAATTCATTTTTTACACAAATGTGTGTCAAATAACATTTATAGAACCTTTTGCATTTTTGAATCTATACCAATTAGCTTAAGCTACGTTTAATATTTTTTGTGGTAAGATAAAAATATATATTCAGACTTATTTATAACACTTTCCGATTTATTAGATTTAATCGGTTATAATTAATAATAAAATATTTCATGTAACTTTTTAATTGTCTAATATTTTATTTTAGGTGGGTGTGGGCTGAGCTAATGTTGTCATAATTTTGAATTAAATTATTATTAATATTATTTTTGCTTGAAACTTGAGTATTTGACTATTTTAATTAATCATAGTTACTTTAAATATTTTATTGCACTCGATGATCTGCAAATTATTTTACCTAACTGTTTGAATAATAATTTATGTATAAAACATAACAAATAAAAATATCTAAATTTCATATACATAAATATAATGTTTTTGGAAAATTACGAAGCATTTTCCATCCTTAAATCTTTATAATTGTTTTTTTATTAGTTTTGATTGGAATTATTTACATAAAAATATTATAAATTTAAGCAAAATTCAAAATAGTTTTAAACTGACACCCTTAAATTAGTTCTGAAAAAAATAACTCTTCTTAGGTTTTATTTTATTAATTTAAGTTTTGATATTTATATCTATTAACTAGGTGCTGGAGTGAATATTTTGATTTTGTTTTTTGTGAGATTACTGACCACTCTAAATAATCTTATTGCTTTCAAATAATTTTCTCGGAATCCCTATCAAAGAGGAATATTCTGAAGATTTTCAAAATATTTAAATTATTGCTAGTATAATTATTATATCTGATATTTAAATTATAAACTATTAAATATTATAAAATAAGTTATGGCATTACCAACGGAGTCACATGCAGAAGATTAGCCCTTCGATATTTATTTTTATATAATATTTAAGTTAAATTTAATCTTTATTTTAAGGGGGGGGGCAATAACGCTTCTTTTTAAAATAATTTAATAATCAATCTCATAATAATTGAAAGTAACTTTCTCCCTATTATAGGAAAATATTGTTCCCATACTATACATGCATTTTAATTATATTGTTTAACTTCCTTATCTAGAAACTTTGATTAGACATTTTATTGAAACTTTAACCTTCATATAAATATGGCAGATAAATACATTAAGTCTTTATGGTATCTGGTATGTTAAA
>ARYC01008562.1:0-10242 GCA_000711775.1 Oxytricha trifallax
AACATCTCAAGAGTAATTATGTAGCTATATATTTCATTCATTTTTAATTTATATATTACCTAAAATTCTAAATAAACTTAAAAATAATCTTCACTAATTTTGCATAAAGCTATGGACAGTTGTGTAGAATATCATCATAATAATGTCAATTGTTAGCATAACTTTATTGCTGATTTTCTGAGATTTAAATATATTTATTTTCTCTGTGTCCTGATAGAAATCTCTGGCTAGATTCTCAAAGAGAGCCTGCCCAAAACCCTTGAAAAGTAAATCACTTATTTCAATCACTGCCTTTATCATATAAAGTTTTAATTTTATTCTGAATTTTACTTTTATTTTACAAAAAAATACGTAGATAATCTAAATATTTATGAAATTAGTGAGTTAAATGAAATAATATTTATATTTATTTAGAAGTTTGAACAAACTTTGTCCTCTAATCCAGTGGTAAATTACAGATGAATTTGTACTTCGAATTAATATCAAAGTGCTTACTGCTATAATTATTATTCTGGCAACTTCCATTTATTTTCTTGCAAGTTTTCTCTGCCAGATTAAGTTTTGTGCTCCTTAATTCCCACTTGAACTAATTTATGTATTAAATGCATTCTTTGAAATATAATCATTGATTATCATATTATATTGATAAATGCTGAGAAGGATTTTATTGAAAATGATAAATTTATGTAGTCAAACTCAAAAGAGTATCAAGTAGTGTTTTAGGAAAACTTAAAGCAACTCTCAATGGCAAAATAATCATGTTGTACAACACAGCTTGAATAATTATAAGTGTGTTGAGTATCATGTATCTTTCAATGCGAAAGGGTATCAGAAATATGTGATAGATCTCATTATACTTAAATTTCTCATCTTCAAGCAAGATTTGATTTTATTATGAACTTTCTTTATTTGGAAGAATAGCAAATATGGTATCATTATATTATATACGAATGTCTTAATTTAATATAAGGCTTATTCAATTGTAAATATAGCGAAAAATCTTTAGGATACATTGAAATATTTATAAAAAATTTAGATCATTAATAGCTAAATCCTCACTTAAAATTTTGCCAAACCATTGCTATTTTCTTAACATGAAAACTTTCTAATTGATGTCAGCTAATTAGTCTTCTTAAGTGGGTTGCTGAGTGAAAGATTACCTCGACATAGATCTTTCTCTTTTGATGACTTAATTATTCAACATTTCTAAATTTATTAATTAACTTATTATAATACAAACTAGTCTTATTTATATTGCTACAAAAATACGTCCTTTAATCAAGTTAATTAATTATTTCTAAGCCATAGATTAAATAATACTAAAATTATTTATATAGCATAAAAATGAAACAAAAATTAAGCTACTTATCAACCAGACTACTCTCTAAACCCCTTTAAAAACCTTCTTCCATTCTCTAAAAACCTCAGCGATGCATTGGATATGTATCGATGTCAGAGATGAACAGGAAAAGATACGACTCTTAAATGATGCCCAAGTTATTCTCAGAGGTGCTCGATCCAAAAAACGAAGACTATGAGAGCGATTTTAAGATGATGATGAGAACTATTGTCACTGAAGGGAATAATTTACCATAAGTTTTATTCATTAAGTATCTAATAAATTTAATTATTTAAAGCATTTTTATACCTGATATTTCTTTTTATAGTAAGTTGAGAGAAGAGATATATAAAAAAAATAAAACGAGGCAAACCTCTCAATTAATGAAGCAATTTAAGATAATTTCTATTTAGATAGAGACCAATACAAAAAACTTCTGAGAGATTATAGAAAAACTGGGGATGTAACATACATTCATCTAAATAACAAAGAGTCCAATAGAAATGCAAATGTTTTGTTTCTAGGTGCTGATTTTGAAAATTTTGAACTCAAAAATTTGTACAAAACCATGAACTTTTTCAAGCCGGAAATTATATTGGTGTAGGTTAGACCTGACTAGATACTTGATAACTTTAGATTAGACCTTAAAGTATATTGTTTTATTTATTTAGAACTAATAGATGTATTATTTTAAGGATTCTTTTCAAAATTCATAAGAGTTATATTATTATTTTAAGGATTCTTTTCAAAATTCATAAGAGTTATATATATATATATATATATATATATACTTTTGTTAGATTATTATTTTGAATGAAAGTAGCTAAGCAACAAACTTAAAGCGATCAAAATAGCATTAATTCAGAAGCTGCAAACACTTAAACAGACAAATTAAACGATAGTTAACAATTATATCAGGCTTAAGAATATGAGTTAGATGAGAGGAAATATTTAGCACAAATAATAAGAAATGGTTTTGAAATGTATCCAAATACTAAATTAATAAAGAGAATTTAGAAAATACTAAAAAGTGAAGGAATCATCGTTTCACCTGTTCCAATGGGTCAAGAATAAGATCAGTATTAATGAGATATTTTATTCAACTCAATTATTATTATAAAACTTCAATTTATTTTAAAAATACAAAGAAAAGCTGAGTTAAGTCAAATAATTTGAAGACTATTCAGAGAAGTACGAAAATACCAATCGTTTGACTAGAGAAGTCTTAGGGACGGCTGCTTTATGGGCTGAACATCATAAAGCCAAGATTTGTCTTGCTGACATCCCTTTAACATTGCAGAAGTAAAACTATATTATCAGCATCAGGTATTAATCATATAATCAGTATAGAATTAAATATATCATAAGTTTACAACACCATAAACTCCTATCCACTTCTTGATCTCGAAGAACAATACGAGAAATCACTTTATTACTCTTATCAAAAAGATGAGAATATGTATCATTCTTCTCTATAAATCTGTCCAGATATCATGCTAGGTCACTCAGATGAATACATGGGAGCACTCGTTAATAAATTGAGTGAATTTTATTCTAATATTATGGTGCTCTGTGGTTATGGGTAGAGTAGAAGCATCCCACATTATATGTATTACAGCAAAAGAGCTAATGTAGTAGGGAATAATCTCAAATTTATATTTTGTAAGCCATTAGTATTAATAACTTAATCATCTTCCCACTATTTGATATTTCAATAGAAATTAATTAATGTTAAATAATCTGGACTAAATAATAAGATACAAGCCAGTATATGAGAATTTAGTCCGAAAAGACAACTAAGAAATGACTGTGGATAAATTACACATTTTAGACAGTATTTTTGATAACAATTTAAATGGTGGTAGTTATGATCAAGCAGAGAGTCTCTCTAACATCTCCCAATCTTCCCAATATATAATCAAGAATTTGATATCACAATAGTCAATCATGAATATATAGGGGGTTAACTACTCTAAGAAAGTTGCTACTGCTAATGAATCTTGGTTGTTTGAGCTTTATAAAATTATAAAGAAATTAAAAAAGACATATAAATAATTCAAGCATTCATGAAAAGAATTATAGATTAGTTAGTGTAGTTAAGTTTGATATAAATTTATAGGTAAATTAATTCAAAATAAGTTTAACAAACTGAAAACTCAAAAGTATTAAGAAGTTATAGAGAAACAAAGAAAATTGGTTGCCAAAGAATTGGAAAATAAAATTAAGAGATTAGTGAGAGATGATCCAAGTTTTATAAAAGAGCTACCTTGAATTTAGAAAGTTGATAGCATTTATTAATTAATTAATTTCTTTTTACTTTTTCTATAATTTTAATCTACAAAATTTATACAAATAAGTATGAAAAATTATACTTAAATATATTTGCCAATTATCAATGCTTTATAAGTTGACAAAGATATGAGATATACTCTATAATAATTTTATTATAATAATGTAAGCAATTAATGTATCATTCCAAGATTAATCTTAGTAATATTGAAAAGATCGATATAAAACCGTATATAATAAAAAATATCTTCTTAAATAAATATTTTTCTAATGTCTATTTTACCAATTAAATTGAGGGGTCTTGTTAAGGAAAGTTTGAAATTTGATGAATCTAAATTTTATGTTGAGAGGTCTCTTACTCGAGGAGATTTTAAGTCTTGGAATTACTCCCTAATCCATATCTTTTTGGAAATATATAAGTTTTAGGCAATTTATCAATAATTTAATCAGTTTATTAATAATAATTAGGACATATACTTTAAATTCAACTATTTATTATCATGTTGAAGAAAATTATATTATAAATAGTTTAGAAAAATAGTCACCTATTTTAATAATTAAATTAAATTTTCAATGAACTTTAATCATTAACAAAAATCTTTAGAATAGCCTACCTTAAATGGTCATCTATTTCCAATCTCAGACATGCTAAACGACTCTATGTTTAAGAGCTCTTAAGGAGTTTATTAATTAGACAGTAGTAGTCCACTCTGCTATGGTTTTTTATGTTTTTTTATTTTTATAGATTAAACAACTAATTGACAAAATAACCTTTATAATGAATTAATAAAACTTCAAAATAAATTTTCAAGATGAGACCTTTAATAGAAACATGAGAAAAATGCTTGGAAATGATGCTGAACTGGCCCCATCTTACAAGCCTTAAGTTGACCGCAAAATTTCTCAGCATATACCCCAAAACCCCTCCTTGACTTAAAGGTAATCATCTGAAGCATAGCAATTGATTAGTACACACCATCGCGCATCCTCAGATAAAGATAAGTTCTCAGATAGCTTTGGGTGCGATTCAACTTAAAATATTTTATATTGTTTTTCGATTTCATCAACGGTAAGGACTGCTTCTCAGACTTCTAAGACTTTGACCAAAGTCCACTTGAGAGAGATAGAAAACTGAGCAATAACACAGTTGAGTAAGGAGGCTTGCAGTCTGCTCACTCATCAAACTTGTTCATCCAAGATAACAAGAGCAAGTAAGGGCAGTCTTAGTCCAGTAACATTCAAGAAATTCTTGACTTCATGATCACTACACAACCCTCATCCTCACTCATTTGAAATGTTTATAAATTGTTAAACTACTTTTACTCAACAACTAGCCTCCATTAACATAAGTTAATCCACAAAAGAATCATGAGCATGCAAAACATTCGCATTTCAATCCTTTCAAGGGTTTATCAGACCTTAATTCTGAAATTCATGTATAATTTGGAGATAAAAGCATAATAGATAGTATTTCCTCTTCAGCAGAGAAACCTAGCTTTTCTTTGTAAACTCCATACTTCGATAAAAGACGTGATAGAATCAAGTCTAAGTTCGAACTCGAGGAAGAGTAAGTTTTTGCTTGAAATTTCGCTCTTCAATAGTTAATCTAACATTTAATTTTAGGAAGGGTAAAGTGAATGTTATACCTATAGATGACCCTTAATACTAAAGAGAGCTTTATATGAAACAAAATATGAAAAGCTTTGCTCAGTATAATCAAGGTACTTCTATCTTTTATGAAATTAGACTTATGATTGATTCTGCTTTTGAAATTTATTAGTTTAAAACTCATTATTATCAACTTATTATTAAATTTAATTGCTTACCTATTTTATAGCTTTAAAGCATGAGCAAATAAAAGGCGGTTCTACTTTTGGCAAGGTTTATGATAAAAAGACTGGCAAATTTATTAATAAGATTCATAATGATGCTGAGGTCTAGAAACTTATACAAAAGTGCAAGTTTAACCTAAAGCATGGCAATATCTTTGCAAAAATGGAAGCTGAGATTTATCTACTTAATCTTCAAGAGATTCTAAAGAAAAGAAAGTCAACTATTTCTAACAATCTCATCAGAGTAGAGTCTTTATCTTAAAATCACTAAACTAAGCTAGGCTAGTTTGGTAATAATAAGGAATATGCTGAAGATGCATTGAAATTCTTTCCCTATAAGCCTTAACCAAAGAGTGTAGTCTCAGTTAATATTGACGAGTAGAGAAGCATTCTCTCAGTAAATAAGTACAACAACCCTTTTAAGTAAACTTCAGAAGCTGACGCTCTGTCAGTTAATTCTCTAAAGTAGAGCAATCCTGCAAGAATTGTTTCATAAATTTGTCAGCCTCCTTAAATCTAGAAGTAGTCTTTGATTTAACAGCCCATGCTTTGTGCAAACGATGTTTATATCCTTGAGGACAATGAAGAGTTTGTCAAGTCTTTTCAAAAGTAGCAACAAGACGCTGGAAAAGTTTGGATCAATAATCCAATCCAGAGAAACAAAGAAAACATTGTCCCCTTAAAGAGAAAGTACATCAAACTGAGTTCTGAAGAAGATGATGATGAAGACGACGATCTCTTTGGTAAGTTAGTGAAACAGAAGTAATAAGCTTTGAACTAAAAACAACTTGAATCCTTAATGAACAAGTAGTAAAAGTTTAACGAGCTAGACAACTTGATAAGCTCAATGTAAATCTAGAAACCTGAAAATTCTGTTTAACAAGATAATGAACAGTCTCTTAGCGCCAAAGACTCTATGGTTGAAATGACAAACAATAGCTGCACTAAGAAGAGAGATTAGAAGATGGATGACAAAATTGAATAAAATGAAGCCAAATAACTTAAAAACCATACCGATGAGAATTTTTAGAACAAAGCTCAGAAAAGCATAACTCAAGAGAGTTAAGGAGACTTTGACATTGATATCCATCTCTCAGAAGAAGATGAAATCTTCCCTAGTTTCAACAATGAGTAGCCTCAATAAGTTTCTTAACAAATTTTGGAATCAGAGTTTGCTTCATAGATAGAATAATAATATCCTTTTCCAATTGAGGAGCTAGCCCCCAAACAGCTTGATGATTTTCATAGTGAACATAGTCTAATGATAATTGAAGAACCAATAAAGAATGAATCTCCATGTACTGATTCATCCTCAAACTAAAAGAATGATGTTATAGAGATCGAATCAGAAACTGATAGCATCTTAATGGTGGAAAGTTCAGATAGATTTTATGAAAAACCATTAAAGTAAAGGTTGCTCCAAGTTTTTAATAAAGAAAGTCCATCTAAAAGAGGTCGACCACGAAAAAATAACCCAATCATATCAAATAAACCCTCATGTAGAAAATCCAGAGAATCTAATTAAATTCCTATTGATCCTATTCAGTAAAAACAAACCTTAGAACATTTTTATTAATATCCCATAATCAAGGAAAGAGAGAAATCTTATGATAAAAGTAAATCTTCATCAATAATAGCTCCAAAGCTTAATCTTATTCAATAAGTTGCTGCATCTTAAATAACTTAACCTGTTATCTCAAACAAAAGCACTCTTATTTAAATTAGAACACCTTAAATTACTTCGAAAAGGACAAATCCAAATAAAATGGTAAAATAGCCTCTGACTCAAATAAAATCTTAAGAAAAAGAACCAAGAAGTATTTCAAATGGAAATATATAATAAGAGCATACTCGTTTCAAAGCATAGTAGAATGAAGTATAATTCATTACTAGGAGACAATCAGCGAGAAGGTCTTCCTATAACCACTCTTAAACAAAGGATAAACAAATTTCAACTGTAAAATCTGATTTTACAATGAAAAGTGAATTATCTCTAAATTAGAATCAAAGTCCCTTGAAAGATATGCCTAAAAAAGAGATTAAGCAACTTGCTCGTAAAGATTTTAACCCTGAAATGCAAAAGAGACTTGAAAAACTATAGGAATGTATTATGGAAAAGTTCAGGGATATTACTAGCAAGATTCAATTTTTCAAATTCAGAATGAATATCAAGAGAGCAGACCTACAACTTCTTATGAAGTCCTTCATTATGAGTAAGCATTTAATGACTTTAATTTTTTTATTATAGAATAGCAGCCATTTAACACGTTAATTGAAAACATTATTCTGGACTCAAACTATAGATACATTCAAAACTCCAAAACCCCTTAATGAGGTTTATAAGTGCTTTGATTTGTAGGGAATTTGTTAGGGGTTGGGGTTATTAATAGGTTTTAATGTTAATTTTATAGTAAATGTATTTAATTTAATCACTCAAAATGCACTTTTGGATCATGTGGGAGAGGTCAGAAGTTTATTTTACTCAACCACTATTCTATCTATTCAATTGATATGTCTGATCGAGGATTTGGCTTGATAATAACTTACTCTGCCATCTATTTCATTGAAAGAGATACTCTGTTTTTATCTATAAATTGCTTTATTCTTTGCTTCGCTTCCTTTTCACACCTTGTTGAGTAGTAATCGTTGCGAGGCATATCGCACTCTATAATTATTGCTGCCATTGCCCACAAATCCCATAGAAAGTCTCCATCTCTTTCTGGATAATATCCTGCAGTTCCCATAACACTTCCAAGCCTTGACACTTCTAACCTTATTGCTCTGTTGAAGTCAATAATTGCTACTCTTACAGGTGAGAAGTTTATCATAATATTCTCAGGCTTCAAATCTCTATGAATAAAGCCTAACTTATGTAGCTCTTTAATACCTTGTAAGGTTTAAGTTGCTATCAAAGCAAGCTACTTATGATTCCTTTGATCAGTAATGAAATCTCTGAGGGTCATTTCATAAAGAGGCAGTCTAAAAGCATCATGATCCTTGGCAAGGAGAATAGCATCTAGCTTGATTAAGTAAATATACTCTTTAAACTTTGCTTGAGTGAGTACTTGATACTCATTTGTAAACTCCATCTAGTATTTATCATCACTTAAGAGATAGTTGAAGGGATACACCTTGTATGCGTATTGATGATCATTGATAACTTTCTTATCAAAGGAGCCTTCTAATATAAGGTAACTTTAAAGTGAAGAGTCTAGGTCAATTTAGGCAAGAACAGGAATCTTTTTATAATGAATCTTGATCATAATTTTTGTTATTTCAGAGGTCAGTTGGCTGCGTGCCTTCTTAATGTAATCTAAGTCTCTAGCTTGTTCAGGCACTACGACCTTAGAATATTCCCTCGCTTTTCTTTTGTTGAGAAGCTTCAACTCAATTTCATGATCCTCAATTTCTAAATCTTTCTTGTGAGCTTTTAATAGATACTTCTTGAAGTCCCTTGTATGAGAGCATTGCTTAAGGCACTCAAAGCAGTCATACTTTCCATCAATTTTATCATGAATTAAGTAGATAGTGGGCTTGGCTTCTCTATACTCTTTCATATGTCTGTACCAGCTTGATTTATGAGCAAAATCTCTCTCACATAACTCACAAAAATAGACTTCAACTTCTTCAGTTTGTATAGGAATTTCATTATTATCTTTCTCCTCCTCTCTGTTTCCCACAAACTTGTTTGCCATATATTTTCTATTATTAATTTCTATTTTAATAACAGAGACCTCAAGTGATAGCTCTGGTAGTTCTTTATGAGATTTCATCTCACAGCTATCATAATTTTTATTGCTGCCATTGGTAAGTCTCGTTTAGTTTGATGGAGGTGCTGTTGTTTTTCTTAAAATGTTAGCGCTCATATTTAAATTTAAATTTAAAATTATAAAACTGCATCTATAACTCAGAGCTCATAAGAGAGCTTTGCAACCCTATAAGTTTGAAGGGAGGTTTTTAGAGTATTAGCCAAAAAATGAGCACTAAGAGACGAACCAGCTCTAAATATGGGTGAGAAAGTAAACATTTTTACTATCAATATTAAGTTGATTACAACACGTACCAATTTAGGAGGTGCATCTAATTAAGTACGTACTGCTTTAAGAGGTATTTTGTGATTTTATGATATAAATTAGGGTGCTCCTAATTAAGTACTAGCTTTAATTAATGCTCCTATTTAAGTACTAGCATTTTAGGAGCTACTCCTAATTAAGTACGTACCAATTTAAATTTAAAAATATGGAACTATAAGAGTAGAAATTGATATCAATCCCTCAAGTTTGAAACCAGTTCTCAAAACCTTCTCCATATCCTTCTTAGAGGTTAACCTCCTATAGGAGGCCCATATTTAATAGTAAGTTCTACAGAGGTTTATAATTGAAATCAATAAACTTAAATTTGAATATCATTTCTTAGATCTGTAAACAAAATGGAGTCAATAAATGATGCAATGAAAAGAGTGCAAGCACAAGAATTGATTCAAAGATAGATTTAGAAGCAAGGAGGATTTGCACCGCTACCTGGTGCAGCAAGGTAATAAACTCATAGTGGCTAATCTTTATTATGTAGTTGGTTTGTTCCCCCCAACGATGGAAGGTACTAAAATTTCATTTCTAAGAGCGATTCTGCGAAGAGAAGAAAGCATTAAAAACTTAAGATGTAAAGTTTGCAGAGATTCCAAACTATCCAGAGATTTCAGTGACTAACTTATTGATGATGCTATGAACGACCTACAGGTTTCGCAGTACCTGCCTACTAAGAAGCAGTTGTCAAATAAACTAC
>ARYC01008563.1:0-10429 GCA_000711775.1 Oxytricha trifallax
AATCCAGTGACTGGATTTATCTGATTTATGCTTAATTTTAATGATTAATTCGACTGGATTTTAGTTTTAAACCACTGGATTATTAAAATTTAGACTGGATTATTGATCCTTAAATATATGAAAAAATCACTCTTTTGCTTATATCCTCCGGATTTATTGAAATCTCATAGCCAAACCAATTCAAATAATGAGTATTCACTATAACTCGTTAATCGAGTAGCTTAGAGTTGCAAGGAGGTGGGTGGTTGAAGACTTGTGATAATTTTTTTCATTTTTCAAGATGGGCCCAAGCCAAAATTGGCTTTTTGAAAAAATGTCGAAATCGCTGTAACTTTCAAAATTCAAACCTTTGCCTATCCATAACTGAAGTATGGCCAGTAGAAATGTGAAGACGGGAATAGCTAGAAGTTAATGGCACCCAAAATCGAAAAATCGAGGGGTCGGTTTTGACCCTGAAAAATGGCCTTTGGCTTAAGCCAACACGCTGGATTATAGGGGTCCGGCCAGTATAATAGTATACCATTCTTGAAAAATCTCAAGAACGGCCCCGACAACCTACTGGATTTATAGTTGCTATGAACTTAAAATTGAAAATCACACTATTCTAATCATATAAATCAAACCATATTCAAACTTTGTACGAGCTGTGATAATGCCAACCCTTCTTTTTGCATTCTCTCGATCGGCTCCCTCAAATTAAGTTAAATTCTGTCCTTTTAAATTTCCTTATTTATCGATATACTTAAAACTTTTTATTAACTTACAAATTCTATGTGTACATACGTTTTGGGGTTTATATATTTATATATATATATATATATTATATATTGATGCTATAGCTAATTTGCATTAGAATAACTTGAAATTGGATATATAATTATATTAGCAAGTGAGTCTTTGCTCACAGGCATTAAATTTCATTCAAAGCTCTCATCTAAAAGATTTACTCAATTAAAATTGAGAAACTGCAACTCTTTTATTCATAATTTACAGTTATAAGATTCATGTGCTTGAGTATTCTTTAAATTAATTTAATTTTTAAATTAAAATTTTTTAAGAGCAAAGTTATTTACACCATTAAAATATTTAAAGAGAATTTATAAATATTTTATATTCTTATAGAGTCGTTCCATTTCGTTATGAAATAGAATTAAATTTACAAGTTAGGTTTTTCTCTTGTAAATATGACTACTCATAGACTATTTAGTCACTTTAAAAATAATAATTTATAACTTTTCAATTTTAATTGAACTTTTAATCCAACTCATTTTGCTTATTTCCTCATATTAATTTTTGAAAAATATCAGAGTCCACTAACAGCAAATATAATTTTATTAAAATATTTTCATCCATTCTCAACAAACTTTATAGTTTATTTGTGGAAGTGATTTATAATCCTTGTGCTCCTATTCTTAAGGGGGAATATTTGCCTGGTCATTATTATGCTCCCATTTCCATGCTATTTAATATTAAAAAAATAATTGTAACAATGAGAATTTAAACTTTTTTATGATTTATTCTCAGTTTGAATTAAAGATGAAGAAACAATACAATACTATTTAGGATATTATCTTATTATTTCTTAATATTTAATTTCCTCAATTTATTATTTTTAAATTTAGGCAAAAAAATTAATCTAGAATTATAATTATATCTAAGGTATATACAAAAAGATTTTAAGATATTATAAAATTTATAAAATCAAAAGTTATCTATTATATCTTTCGATTAACAAGTTCAAATACTCTTCAAGGTAAGAAAACTTAGATTTCTTGATATTTTAATAAACTATCTGGGATGAATTTATATTATATTGCTATAAAAAGTAGTGATCAACCATCAAAATGATGAGGATAGAGAAAATGTAAATAAAAAAATGATATTTCCTCATATTGTAGTAAAGATAGTGAAGTTAAGACAACAATCTAAGGAGAAGTTAGTTTGAAAAAAGTTTTCTACCACTTCTCTTGAGAAGCTGAACAATCCTAGTAACACATTTGCACACCTACGTTGCTCCTTATGTAAAGTCGTATTATAGTTAAGGAAGTGAATTTGGAGATCAAAATGGTATTTTAATCAATCGTATCTATGACTTTTAGTTTAATATTTTTTTTACTCATTCTTTAATTAATTTGCGGGACGAAGTTCGACCGCTATCAATATTTAAATGTAAAATTACTCCTTATCCATATATTTATTTTTCAAAAATTTTAAGGTTTATATTAATCCATGTCTCTTTTTATATTGAGAAATATGAAGCACTAATCGGTATAATTAATATAAAATGTTTATTTTTAAATATTTGAAATTGCTATCATGATAAAATCAATATTTTTCTAAAATCTGAATGATTATAATATAATACCTGATTAAAATTTTAAGAAATTTATAAAAATTATATGTTTTTATGTATTTGGTAAAAAATTTCCCCCTTCCTTGGGTTCATATAAATTTTAAGTAGCAGGAACTACCCACATATAATTCTAAACTAGAATTCAGTTTTATTCATTTAAATTAGCAATAAAAGTATAAATAATTTTCAATAAGGAAGTTGTTAATTTAAATTTAAATTAAAATAATAAATATAGTCTTTATGTATGATTAAATATTTGGTAGCTTTTAAAATGAGTGATGTTTAAGTTTATCAACTCTAGTAAAATTATATTGCTAACAGCTATAACTGGAGATCTTCTTTAGACTATGACCTAATCCAAGATGATAAGAAATACACTACCAGTACTAATGACTTACAGTGGTGCCTTCAGTGAAAAAGAACTACCAACGGGGTGCCCATGAGGCGTGGAAGCAGAAAAAGAAAATGGGTGGAGCCATTGTCGTAAGTGACATCTATAATCTTATTGTTCAAGCATCAACATTACTTGGCTGTTATAGAGAGTCAGTGGATAAAATGGCCATCACTAGCAAAATCGACAACACTTGTGACTCTCATTGCTGTTGAAGGTTTTGTATTTGCGTAGTCTTTGTTGCATTGGGAGTTCAAAGAATATGATGTGACAACTGCATTAGAGCTGATACGGCATTTATAAGCGCAAGGACTTGAAGAGTAGTAGTGATGGAAAATCTTATATACGCTCCTGCCTAAATAAACATTAACTTCGACTATCTTGGTATCTGAGCCTATTCGCTTTAGAGCGAAGAAGTCACAATGGAGTTCTGAAATACGAGGGTAGATGGGAGTTCCATTGTTTGAGACGCCAATGAGAACAACACACACAGTAGACTGCTTTAGGAATCCTCTGGCTCTCCATTGGAAAGCGCACTCCATCTTTTTTTGAAATCCTTTAGATTGCAAGGCGCCATAATAAACAAGATAGAAGAAAACGTGCAGTAAAGAGAAGAAGGCCCAGCAGGCAAGTCAGAATCACAAGTATATTGTCGAGGAGATCAGCATCATCACTACAGCTACCTAGGAAATATGCTCATGAGGCTAATGGCATAGGGTAGTACCCAAAAAACTTGATCTACACATATCTCGGCCAACGCGACATTTGGCTGAGTTGGGGATCCCTCTCCGTAAATAATTTAAAAAAGAATCTCGCGCGTGGTACTATTGGCTTTCCTATTCTAATTTTCACCCTTATTTCGTTTACAATAATGATTTTTGGAAAATGACTAAATTCGCAAAGTTGATAGCGGTGGACTTAAGGGCGATATTCATTGCGGTAATTACGATGGTCCACTACTCGACTATTTTAAAAAAGTATCATTAAAGCATCATTTAAAATTAATGCTTAAGTCACAATCTGTGAGCATTGTACAGCATATCCATTATTTTACTACACAATGAGCAAAGAACCAAGGTTCAAAATCTATAAAAAATTGGCTCAGATTGGCAAATATTATAAAATAGAAGTATTCAGGTGATTCAGCTGGTGTCGTTCAAACTTTAGGAACTTAAAACTGTATCAGAGGACTTAATCTTAAGCCCACAGTCGAATGATAATTATGGTCTGTTGACGATTAAACCTCAGGATATGTTACTGAATATGAGACCAAGAATTTCCCTTTTACCATAATTCATGGTGCTGGTCATATGGCTATGGAAGAGTAAGGAAGCCTACCATGTTTTCTTCACTTTCTTCACAGAAGGTCATCTTTGAAGTATAATCGCTAAACAATCAGATACTAAAATCATCTATCTATTTCATTTAAATCTTCATCCAAAATTTCACAAACTTTTATAATTATTTGATATGTGACTATTAACAAGAAACTATCAATAATTATTAATGAGAATCTCAGGATTTGCTAGACTAAATTATTTTGCTGTCCTCTTAGCCATTACAATCTCACTTAACATACTAATTTTTACTGATAACTTAACATTTTTAATATAATTAAGAAATTCTTTGCATATAACTAAAATTCATTAATCATAATTGGAGTTTACAATTTAATATCTGTAATAATAATTCTATAAATGTTAGAGACTTTTTTAAAACAAAAGTTTCTAAGTTTTAAAACACCTAATGCTTGAATTTAAACTTTCTTCAAATTTAATATACTTTTCACTAAATAAGATTTTTATTGTGAATAAGTATTATTCACAATATAAATAAAATTCTATTATTTTGATTTTAAAACCATCAAACTCAAGTTACATTTATTTTTATTTTTTCTAATATTTTCTGTAATAGATGCTGTGAATAAATGTCTTTGGTTTTTTGTTTGTATTAAACAATAAAATGTATCTGTTTTTGGAAATTTTATACCAAATTTTATATGTAAAAATATAATTTATAGTTTATAAATCTGAACGAAAGATTTTTAATTTAATATTAATTATTTAAATTATGAATAATATTTAAGTTTTGATTTGTTATGCCAAAGTGTATTTATCAAGAAATTTTACAAATTTATAAAAAAAATTCAATATAGAAATGGATTATTGAAATTAACAATAGAGTAAATGAAGAACGCTGCTAACTGCCATAATGTAGATGAAATAAATGTAATAATTTTTTTAATAAATAAACTACTTAACTACATTTTACTTTAGAATAGCATCTTAATAATTATTATCTTAATTCTTATAGGATTAAGGGTTGATTTTATGTCACTTTCTCTTGCTTACCTCTCTTCGTTTTTCATGCCTGTGCTTTCTTAAGTTATTTTCTTGAGCTTGTGTCACCCACAATCGAGATTATTCTTGATATAATTAGTGCCCATCCTTTCTTAGCGTAAAATATCTAGTCAAATCCCTATGATGTCACTACCGCCATGTCAACGATTTATTTGAACTTCTTCTTGCCTTCCAGCAAGCGTTCTGTTCCGTCTTTATGTTTATTAAACTGAATTTTATGACTCTTGAATTTGTTCATCTTCTTGCTTGGGTTTGATTTTTTATTTTTCAATATGCTCTAGTTGTTAAGTTGTACTTTACTTCTTTCTTCATTCCAGATCTCCAGAGCTATCTGGTCCTTGCTTCAATCCTTTTTACTGAATCGTACTTCCTGCTCTTTTCCCCAAGATTCCCAATTATTGTTGCAACATCTCTTACTACCAGCATCTCTATTTCTTTCTTTTAACTTCATCTCTTCCATTTAATGTTTACTAAAATTTAATTAGTCCATTTTATTTACTTCTTTATTTTTTAAAAGACTTATTTGGTTATCCATTTTTAATTGTTAATGGTAAATTAGGACATCCAATTTAATTATTAATAGATTTCAATTTATTATTTTCTTATAAATCTCGGATTTCACTTCATCGTAACTTCTTATTTCTCTTTCACATTAGATATTCAGGTCTTTTGTCAAACTGATTTTGCTATTGCTATATTGAATTACTCTTCCTTCTTTTTATTCTAGTCACCTTAAATATTTATTTTATTTGCTCATACTATTTTTATAATTCTAACTTCTTATCCTTAAATCTAGCCATATCATGTTGGGAATTATGATATTTTCTTTTTTTAGACATTCCATGTCAAGTAGTCTATTCTCTTTTATTATTTTTGAGAATATAGCAGGGTTGCCTGTTAAACTTATTAATCAAAAGTTCTTCAAATAATTTAATCTATCATGACCATTTGTACTATAAAATGATGGCTCATATCATTATTAATTATAGTTTTTCCTTTACTTATTACTATCTATATACACTTGATCTCCCTTTATCATATTTCATCGTTTAGCAATCATTAATTAATCAATGTTCATATTGATTGTTTTCAAGTTCTTTAAACCATGTCTTTTATTATTTTACTAATTTTTGTTGCTTTCGACTAGGTAACATTACTCAGTATTTTATTTGGGATGTCCCTCAATGCTTTAAGGCTATTATTTTTAGCTGTAACTCCATCTTCTCTATTTTTACTTGTTGTACTACAACTAATCCAATCAATTTATTAAACATTAGTCATCTTATTTAAGTCATCATTATTGTGTCACTTCTGGCCAATTATTCATTCTCGTAAATCTTTAATAAAAATTGAATTTATTTAGTTTTTGTTACTTGTTTTTTTTAAGATTGTTGTTATTATAATATATAAAATCCAAAGTATTTATTATTTATATGATAGCATATTCTTTTTAATTTATTTCCCAGAAAAATCTACTTAACTCGAAAATACTATCTTTTTCATATTTAATTCTAGGCCATGCATAATTTCTCTTTCCCTGAAACAATATATAAATCTCCTGAACATTTATGGATTTATTGATTTATTAGTATATTATATACAAACGCTATAAATTTGCCTTGTTTGATTAGGAATTTTAATTTGTTATTACTGAGCAAATAAAGCATTCTGTAATTATATGTTAAACAACATAGTATGTTTCCCTATACCACACCCTGCTCGATAATTATTTCCTATTCTTCGAAATTTTCATTTGTTATTTTTGAAGAACATCTCAATTAGCTTGACTTCTTCCACTTCCTTCTGATTAACTATTCTTTCTTAATGCATCAAGATTCATTTGACCAACAAGTTTGAAGTCATAAGGTTTTTGTGAATAATTTAATGAATATGCCTCTCTTTACTTGCTCTTTCTCCCCGTTTATGAAAGTATTATAGAAATCTTTTTATACTTATGAGTGTTCTTTTACTTTCCATAAAGCCATTTTGATAGTAACCTGCTTGTTAAGGCTCCTTTTCGTTTAAGTTAATTTTATTTACTATTACTTTCCCCAAAATTTTCCTAAGAAATGTTAACCACTATTAATTGGCTTTATTTTGCAGACTTCTAGGTAGAATTTGTTTCTGTCTTTGTTTAGAAGAATATATCTTTCCACTTTGATTTATTCAGGTATTTACATCTTGTTGAGCTATCCTGCTATTTTTATATACATTTTCTGGCATTCTATATGATTTTCTAAAAATATTTTTATCCAAAGTTGTGTTCCATTAGTAAATTATTATTAATATAGAAGCTGAGTATGAATATTAAAAATGTCTAAAACAATAATTTTTTAACTTTAATTTTAAATATCATAAGCTAGAGTATAATTTATTAATTTTTCAGACAATCTGTAAATATTTAAAAAGTTCGGGCATTTTATAAAATCAAACTAATTAGTATACACTTTTTATATTCTTTTTTGTATGGATTCAGGATTAAAAAATCCTATTAAATTTCACTAATCCTCATTGATTTGTGATAGTCTATTAAGAAATATATATCTGACATAATAGCAATTATTAAATTAAAATATACCGTGAAATATTATTATAAAGTAAATTGAAAAACAAAACTATTCTTTAAAGATTTAAATAGATCTAAAAAGAGTTTTGATATATACTTTAAAGTTTGAATCCTGAGCTTCTTTCATTATCAAGACATTCAAATAATTAATTAATTAAATTGTAGTTAGAATCGTAGCAACCGTCTACACTTTTATAAATCTGCCTACTGTTGAGAAAATTATCAAATAAAGTAAGATTAAATAAACAATTCGCTCAAGAGAATGAAGATTATATTATATAATATAAACTTATCTAAACTTTAAACTCAATTTATTATAAATTCTACAATCTTCACGAATTATATACATTCTTAAATACTTTTTGACTTCTTTTAGTTCATAAAACCTCTCAGCTTCTTATTCATATAAAATTATTATATTTATTTATTAATTTTATTAACCCTATTGACTTTTATTCAGTCTTCAAATTATAGCGCTGCAATTTTTCATTGTACTTAACCCAGCTTCAATTCTTAAAACATTAATTTTGAGCCCACTAATCAACTATGAATAATTTTGGCTCTTAATTAGTCTCTCCAACATATAAAATAATCGTTTATCTCATTCTTATCTAACAAATGTTCCAATACATTTTGCTTACTCCCATAAGATTTCAAATTCTTAGAATACATTATTTTATCTTAGATCAATTATTTCTTTAAGCTTAACTTTGGTGGTAATTTATACCAATTCCTTCTTTTTGTCTGATTTTTTAAATTTGGTTATTAAAATCTTTTATGTTATTTCTATCCCCTCATTGGTTGTTTTATTCATTATTTCTGATGCCTATTATATTAAATGTTCTCTCCTTGCTTTTCAATTATAGGTATCTTCAAATTATCTTTGTTAATATTAATAAGAGTTTCACTCCCTAGGAATAGATTGTCTTAACAGTTCTTAATGTAATAATTAAAGTAACCCATTACTGTCATCCTATGTTCCTGTTATTTATATTTCAGTTACTAATACATGAAATGAATATCGACTTTATTTGAAGCTCCTTTATTTACTCGTTTTGGAAATGGAGTTAATAAGTTGTGATACTACTATCTTCTATATCTATATGGGTGACCAAAGCTCCAGTATTAATTTGCTTATAACATTAAATAATAATAAAAAATGTGATATTATGGAGTGAGAATCCACCAACATTCAAGATGTTCCACTTTTTGAATTGAAATTTTTCATTTGTTTCTATTAATTTTATTTCATCGTTTTGGTTATTTAACACTAGTAGTCCTCAATTTGTTTGATAATTATATTTTCGATATGTACTTACCATTTCAAGTGAGTCTTTAGAGTTTAGTATAAATTAGTCCTAAAAAATCAGAGTTCTTGCATCATATGTATATTTTATGTTGATCTGTTTTAGTTTAAAATTTAGCTCTCTAACAATCTACATAAATATTCTTAACTTAATCGTCTACGTAATTAATTATCTCCTACTATTAATAATCTATCATCTCCTCTGATTTCGCAATTTCACTGCTAAGCACTAATTTATAGTAAACCATTGATGATAATCTCATTGGTTGATAGATTTCGAACTGTTGGGTATGTTAGATATAGACAGTAAATCTTAGAATGTATTTAAATCTAATGTATATATCAAATAACTTATTGATTTATTATGATTTTTGAAATGAAGAATTTAAGAGATCAATTCTAAATTTTCAAAGAACTAAGTACTTTTTTTTCTGTGTTAACAGGACTGTAAGTTTCTCTACTTGTCCACTAATTTCTGTGTTTATATTAAGTTTCCTCTTCCCATTAGCTTATAACTGATAAAATAAATCTGGATTTATAATTCTATTCTTCTAAGATTTTTAAAAGAATTATTTTTTTTATTAATTAAAATCTATTTATTATAATTTTATATAAAATGATAGCTATTTTAATATAAACAGTCTAAAAAATATTAACTTTAAATTAATATTTATGAGATACTTTTTAGAAAATAGAGAATTATATAAATATTAGATCTAATTATATCTAATCAGAGTCATCTGTATCATTCAATAAATATGTAAGTTACCAAAAAAGACAATCACATTTTTAAATTTAATATATTTTACAGTTGTTCAGACTGGATAAGTCAACGAATAGATAGTTTACTAGGTCACTCAGAGATGAACACATAATGGTAAGTAATTGTTTGATGATAATGAAGATGTTGACAAAGAGGAAAAAATTTTATTCGACATAGTATTTTCAATATTGTTATTGCCATTGTACTATTATTTATTCATTTTTAATTTTATTTTAATTTATTCATAAAGTTTCATGATTATATTAAATATATATAATTAAATAAACTGATTTAACTTGGAACTAATGTTGCGACCAAAATGTACTCAATCGACACTCTCATACCATAAATAACTGAACTCTTGTAGATACTAAACAATAATAAAACTCTTAGAATAAAGGTTAAATCATCTTTTTATATACCTAAGTAAAGGTTATACGAAGTGGGTTATGTTTAAATATGGATAAATTATTCTGAGCAAAAAAGAATACTAGTTTTCTTAATCTACAACCATAAGAGTTACATAAACTAAATCTTATTCTCAAATAGCAATCAATAGCGATTATTTAACTCCTCTTCGAAGAAGTAAAAGCCAAGAACCCAATCTCTTCAAATTAACCGATTCTAAGCATGAAAATTTTTCCAGGATCAAGCCTACCTCTCAATGGACATTCTAACTAGTAAACCTTT
>ARYC01008565.1:0-16878 GCA_000711775.1 Oxytricha trifallax
TTTAGACTTAGAGGTGGTGGTCAAGGTTCCATCCAAATTGAACCATCACTTGCTGCCCTCGCAAGAAAGTACAGATGCGACAAGATGATCTGCAGAAAGTGCTACGCTACTCTCCCACCAAAGGCAACCAACTGCAGAAAGAGAAAGTGCGGTCACAACAGTGATCTCAGACTCAAGAAGAAGCTAAAGGGCTGAGCATTGCTGCTGCCTGGGGTCCTCCTCAAAAGGCACCTCTACACGGCTCCCAATAATTTCTCTAACCGTTCACTCAAATTTTTCTATATCTTCCTCTGCCAATCTTTTAAATATACTTTATAAATGAGTAATTCTTCGCTTCCTTTAAGTAGTTAAGATTATATGTCAAATTAGATACTAAGATTATCAATCTCCCTTTAAATTATTAAATATCTCAAAATAATTAAATGTGTGAGGTTATAAATTAATTTTCAAAACTTAATAAAAATGTAAACTGTCTTTAAGAAGGGTTAGCACTTATCAAGCCAGGGTAATCTCATTTTCTTAAAATTTATTAACGAAATTAACATTATCTCCCTATAGCTAGAAGCCTAATGACTAAGTAGCAATAGTACATGTCATTCTATCACAATTTTCACTCACCTCCCGTATTTTATTGCAATGGTATAAAGTACATCAATGACTATGATTTGGAAGAATACAGGCCATAAATTTAGGCATTCTTAACCAAGCGCAGAACTACTAAGAGAGAAATTCGTAAGTGCCTATTAAAAATGAACAATGCCAAAATTTTAATTTCAAAATCAAAACTACCTTTTATTGAAAATTCCTTCATATCACCAACCTCTGTATTTTAGCACCTAAATGCATAATAATGGAAGACATGGGCAAAGAATATAAAGACATTTATTATCAGTAAAGACTTGTTCCTCTAGAATTTTTGTATGACGATAAACATTTAATGAGACTCTACGAAGCAGATGCAATTAACTCTTAATTTGTCATTTCTACTGTCAATGAAGAGTATGAGAAGCAAATGCTCGAAGCTTTTCTATAGAAATAAATTATGAATGGCTCTGCAGTGCCATTAATTGATAAACCGAGACACGATAAAATCAAGAAGAGAGCCAAAGAATTAAATTCAGTTTTTTACTATGGAGACAACTTAACTGATTTTGAAACAGATATAGAGAGAATGTATATTGCAGATAAAATGGAAAAATATGCCACATATATGAAGAGAAAATCTATGAGATATAAAGTGAGATGGACTATGTCTGATCTTAACAGATATTAAGATTAAGTGAATTATCGCATGAATGATCCTGAATATTTTGGCACAACAAAGCCTAGATTTGCTGAATTAGATCTTGATAAAGCTTTGGTTAACATGCAAACTCACATGGATATCTAAAAGACTTCTCAAGTAAGAAGAGCTATTTCTTGGTTCACAGATACTAAAGCTTTCCAAAGAGGAACCAAAAGAACTCATGTATAATCCACAACACTTTTGAGCAGATTTTTCCTCTATATTGATTCATGGGAATTCGTTAATACTATGGATGTCGAAAATGATTTTCACATTAACCATTCAATCGCAAACATGCATGTATATTTACTGTATCAAAGATTGAGAGATTTTTCAGAGAATAAGTACGCTTTTTAACTAAGAGAAGAACTAGTCGAAGCATACAATAGATTGACAAATGTAGAAATGTAAGATGTAGATGTATTGAGAAAGCAAAAGAAAATTGACGATATAGATAACTATATGTTCGCAATTAGAAGAAACTTTGATTTCCATTTCTATATCAATTCTAAATCTGTTGACAATCCACACTATAAACTTGATGCATTAATCTGGTCTTCTGTTTATCATGAAAAAGTTCCAAGATATTCAGACAAAGTTTACAAGATGGCTGAGTACTTCTATTAGCACTACCTATATTTAAAAACTTTAAGTTTTGAAGATATCGAAAAATGCAATATTGACTGGAGTGCTTACCGTGTACCTCTTAACTATAAAGATAGAATCGTAAAGGCCAATCCACCAATGAGTGAAGAAGAGTTTGAGAAAGAATTTAACTCACCCTATAAGATTAAGAAGTATCATTATAACTTCAGATAAGACGAGGAGCTCAATGAGGAAAATCTAAGAAAAACTTTCGTTAACCTGTGTACAAGCGCCTTCTTCCACAATAAAGAAAAGACTATTAGATAAGAGAACTTGAACTTAGATTCAATGAATAGCAGAGAAAAAGAAGAAATCATCTATAAAATGCGCAAGCAATTAGAAACTTTAAGTGAGTTACCACTTCATAACGACAGCTTCTTCTCAAACTTGAAACAAGCAAACCCATTATAAACCTAATTCAACATCTGGAAACGTAACTTGTTCGTACCTCTGACTGACTAGCTTGAGGAGAAAGCTAAGAGAAAGATGCAAGAGATAGAAGATCAAGCAAAAATCGAAAAAGAAAAGGAGACTGTATGGTTTGAGGGGAAGAGAGATCTTTATGATCCAGATGAAGAGACTAAGAGATTAGATAGACATCAAGCAATTCTGAGATAGCATTTGGCTGAAGAGAGAAAGAAGCAGGGACTTGACGTCAACGATGATTTTGAGAGAGTTAAACCAGAATTTGAAAAGGATGATCCTATGAAGGACTCAGTAGATAGCTTACCTGTAAAGAGAAAGCAAAAATGGAGAATCTGGTGAATGCAGCTGGTCGTAGAGATTAGCAGTAAAAATATTTAATAAATATATTAATTATTTAAACTTACTTAAAATTAAAGAAAGATAAAAATGTAACTAAATTAAAAAAATTTATTTAAAGAAATCTTTTTTCTTTAAAGTTCTTTTAAATTGCTAGAAATTAGTTCATAAAAGTACAAAGGCACTGTTATTTCCATCATCAGATAATATACTGATATTGCTCTAATCTTGACTGTTCTAAATTTCCTCCTATATCTTAAATTCTTCTAAAACAAATCTCTCTTTGATTAGATCCTCAATGTCATAGACGTCTATTTAGCTCTAAGATCCAAAGTTAATTTCAGATATTGCAATATCGTCATTCAACTTAATATCCTAAAGTTTTCTCAGTCTAAATGTCTAATGCTTTAAAAGCATCAATAGTGAAGATTTTGAGATATTTAGATCTTCTAAAGTTACAGATTTGAGTTTCTCATCGAGGATTAGTTCATAGATTTCCAAACCTAAATGATAATTATTTTTATCTAAGATTAAGTTATAGACTAAATTGAAGGCTTAGATGTCTAATATTGGATTCATTTTTAGGAGAACGTCAATAAAATCAGAGCGTGATTTTAGTGAGTAAACTTGCAAAAGTATTTCAATCTAGTTGTTGTGATTTACTTATACTCCTCTATCAAGAATTTGAACAGCTAAGTTCTTAAACTATTCCTTCTAATTTCTACCATTAAACTAGACAAAATTTTCTAAAACGCTGTTGAAAAGTTTATGGTAACTCTTTGAGACTGTGGAATTCTTAAAGTTATCAATGATATGAATTAACTACTCATATTTATGCTCCTTAGCTTAGCTTTGAATATAGTAAGTCCAAATATCTGGATATTGTTGTTCACTTAGCTTCTAATTCATAAGTATTTTCTCAACTTCATCCTGCCTCCCATTTTCAAGTAATCTGCGAATAATAAAGATCATGAAATCCAAAGTAACATAATTGTTACAATCTAATAAGACTGTGTGTGTAATTTGAATGATGCTCTACCAAAGCTACTCTTAGTTTGATTATGATAATTCCTCTTTGAGACTGTCGAAGCAAACTGAGAGTGCTTTCTATATTAATCCAGTGTCGATTGTTACTTTATGCTTAATTAGTTAATTCAAAACACTCAATTACGTAACTGTTTTGTTTTGCTCAATTAGAAGTGAAAGTGGGTTTACATATTAGATGGAATCGAAGATGAATCCAACTTTCAATAACGAGGAAAAGACTTATTATATTTGCTCAGTTAAATTTAATCTAGACAGGCCGTTAAGAAGTCTTTGAATGGCTGTTGGATCTTTAGCACAAGTTTAAGAATTCTTAGATAAGTAAGTCAATACTGAAGTAAAATCGCTTGTTTCGATAGCTTGCTAGACTCTATCACTAAAAGGCTTAAAACTGTTATCTTCCATTTTAATATATTGATAAATTCTTTCATTCAGATTTTTGATTGTTCTGTAAAGAAAATTATAAGGAAATTTCAATGTAGTGTAAAAACTATAAATAAAGCTACACTTTCATAATTTCATCTCTTTCTTTGAGAAAGACCTTTAGAGATTTTATTTAATGCAGAATCAGGATTATAAAGACCAACTCCTGGTACATAGTTTTTCTACTTAGCAGCTTCATCTGTATATTTTATAATTTTAGATTTTGAAATGAAGAATTTGGCTTTTTAAAGTTAAGTTTCCTTATATGACTTGTCTGTATCATAAGTTACAGGTGATGGAGAATTATTTTTGTTTAGAATGAATCTTTCTCCAATTTTTCCTTTGGGAGCAATTATTTTAGTTGCCAGTGTTTTTTCTTGCACTGAATCATACTTGGCATCGTAATATCCTGGGGACTCAAAGCTCTTACAATTTGCTTCATCTATAAAGTATAATGACTTCTAATCTTTCAAATTAAATGCACCCATATATTTAATTTTTGTCTTATCTTCGTAAGTTCCTGGGCCAGGCTTTATATTTTTCTCTGAGTCCTTTATAATTTCATCAATCAGAGTTATGCGCTTTCCCTTTGATAAACCTGAGTTTTTCTTTGGGTTTATTAAACTGCCAGAGGTATTATACTCTGCAGGAGCAGGAACCATAGACTTTGATTTTACGTAATCATCAATGAAGTTTTTCTTTTAATTATTCACTATTTTATTAGTTCTAACTTTATCAAAATGTGCGTTAAAAGTTGGAAAATCATAGCCATCAATCCCCCACACATTTTTATTTCTCTTGTATGCTTTCACTACATCCATGACAGGAATTGTGTTAACTATAGAACAATTAAGTTTGAATTTTATTTTAAAATTTACTTGTTTTGGATATTTCTTCAAGCCGTGCAGACATTCTTCGAGAATCAAAACTTCTCTCCAATTTATTGGGTGAACCTAAATTTAAGGTATTATTTGATCCTTTTACTTAAATCATGGAGTCATTAATTCCTTGCATTATAGCTGATTAATTGTGTAAATTTTAAGATTTTCCATCATATTATGATTTGAATCTTCTATGCGATGAGTTACGACTATAGTTATTAATGCCAATATTTCCCATCAATCCCATTGATGTATGAACTTATCCATTTTTATTGCCAATATAATCATTTCTTGAAAGGCTAGAATCACCACCCATATTTTAAGAAGGTGGAATTATATTTATTTTAGGCAGAGTTAAATCTTTGGCAAGTTAAGGTGAATGACCAACTAGACTGATTTTATTTTAGATCTATGAGTTATGTCTGGCTGTGAAAGTATTTGACTTTTCACGAAGGGGAGAGGACTCGGGAAAGATGGAAGCACGAGATTAAGACATCAAAATAATTAAAATTAATTTATAATAATAATCTTATATTGCGAGAGATTGAGAGACTTAAAATTGATTCATTAATTAATAGTTAAGATTTTAAATTAAAATATGAGGTCTACTTTGAAGAGCAACTGCACATACCCATGATTCAATTCTTTTTTTCAGAAATTAAAGCTTATTTGAAGCTAGCTTTTCCAATGCTTGTGGTTGAAGCATTTCAAACTAGCTTCACAATAAAGTTTGATTTATGAATGTTTAGAAATCATTTTAGCAAATTACTTCTTATATCTTTAACTATCAC
This sequence comes from Oxytricha trifallax, assembly GCA_000711775.1. Taxonomy (NCBI): domain Eukaryota; phylum Ciliophora; class Spirotrichea; order Sporadotrichida; family Oxytrichidae; genus Oxytricha; species Oxytricha trifallax. Next base: position 5,832 of record ARYC01008565.1, read on the forward strand.
CTATAATTGTATATTTAGTACATGATTAAACACAAATGAAAATTGTTAGCTTTTGATAAGAGATCAGATAAAATAAAACGAAATCGATCATTATTTTTCTGAAGACCGTCGTGAAGTTATCATCATTATACTCTTATCAAAATTATTTAGGTTTTGTTTTTTACCTACCTCTTTTGGAAGAGAGTCTACATGCAGAGAGATGCAGTCGTCTTCCTCACACTCACAGTGTTTTAAGTTAATTCCTTATTTAATAATTATTAATTTAAAAAGGGAGATTATATTAAGTCAAAATTTATTTTGATAAATCTAAATTTATAGCCCCCATATAATTTATTTGATATTTAGTATAAATAGTTCACCTCCAAACTCTGTATGTTTATTCAAAAATTAATTAAAACTTAATTTCAAAACTGAATATATTAAAATGTGAAAACACTAATTCCATAAACTATGACTAAAATATCGATAAATATTATAAGAATATTTTTGAAGCTTGGCATTACAATTTGAAAGTCTCTCTATTTTTCACTTCTTCTATCTTCCCTCTCTCTATGTAGATTATCAATCAGTCCTTAACTTAAATCTGCTTAATTATTTGATGGACCCATAACTAATGCATCTAAATTAGTGCTGTTTAAGTTGCTTGAATTAAGAGCAGGTTAGTCTTCTTGGTTTTGGAAAGAATTTAAGAGATTTCGTTTTAGGTTTTAGGAAGTTCTGTTACCACTATTTATGTTTAAATTTCCTTATGTTTGATTTTTCAAAGGAGTGTAGGAAGTTTCGTATTAATTTTGAGAGTGTATGCTAGTGTTTAATTAGTTTTCAATCGCAATATCAGCAAGTTGGTTTTGCTAAATTTAAGATTATAGATGCTCGTCTATAAAGATCTGCTTTATATGACAAATCGTTGGAATTGTGTAAATGATAAAAAAGCAAAATATTGAAGAGAGTATAGCCATTAAAGTACCAGCTTTTGGATAAAAGATTCCAACCATAGCAACAGAGAACAATATTAAGACATTCATTGTTAGTTAGAATGATTCAGTCAGAGGTTTTAAGGAGGCCATTTATTAGGTTCTAAACTTTATTTTCTTTGGCTTAAGTTTCTGGTATAAAATCCAAATTTACTACTTCATAATAGCCAGTAGCAGTGGGAACAATGATAAGAGCAGAAAAGCAACGCATACTCTGATTAAAAATGCAAATGGATTGTTAGGACTGAACATATTAAGCAATTTTGAGTAATTTAAGCTTAATCAAACGATTCCCCTTTAAAACCAATATATCCGAGAATACCAGCACAGAGGTATGATAAAAATGCAAGGACATAGCCTATGAAAACATCTCTCACATTTTTGCTTTTATCCTCAGAATTCTTAAGAATTGGAATACTTAAGTTATGTAAATAGAAACCTCCACTCATCATACCCATTAAAGGAGCAAACTAAAGAGAATAAAGCTGTAGATATCTAGTATCACTATTTTCTTGCTTAAGCATTTCTGGAGTTAAAGTATTTACTAAGGTGAAGTCAGTAGTTGCTATTGAATCAAATCCAATTGAAAAAATGAAAAAGATTATCATTAAAGTAAAAACCACTCCAATGCTGCTAATTCTTATGAATACTTTCATGTCTTTCTTTAAACTCAAAATAAAGAGTACCACTAAGAGTATGATGCAGGTGTAGAGTAATAGCCTCCTGGAGGGGGTAGATAAAATTTTATCAAAATTTCATTATTTTCTATAAATGACAAAAACATTAGAATAGCTTATTATAACGTAATAAACAGTTCTCTAAAGTTACTTATGATCTTTCTAAGAAGTATAAAGAACTCATTTTATAGTTTAACACCACATTAACTTGTAAAATAACAATAAATTTAAGTTAGATAAACAACTACGCAAGTTTAATTTTGAATGAAATTTGTGAATTCATAAAAATCTTCTCTGGTTTATTTAACTTAAATTTATTGTTATTTTTCAAGTTAATGTAGTGTTAAACTATAAAACGAGTTCTTTATACTTCTTATAAAGATCATAAGTAACTTTAGAGACCTGTTTATTCCGTTATAATAAGTTATTTTAATGTTTTTGTCATTTATAGAAAATAATAAAATTTTGATAAAAATTTTATCTACCCCCTCCAGGAGGCTATTACCCTAGGTGTAAGAATATGAAAATTTTTCAAAGTCTGGCTGTAGGTCTATAGCTGGAGCAGTCACATCTGAGTTGAGTATTACTAGGATTGATGGATAGACCATTTAACTTATGATTTGAAAATAAAACATTAGAGGAACTGACAAAATCAAAATTGAAGACAAGATTCCTAAATAGGATCCAAATTTCCCAAAGTACCTCTCAAGAGTCTCATTAAAGTCATCCTCATCATCTTTTGTCAATTATATTATTAGCCATGTTGTATAGAAGCTTATAAGAAAACTTGCAAAAACAATTAAGCTTCCAGTTAAAAGTCCAGCAATTGAGAATGCCCATGGTATTGTTATAAGTGAAGCACCAACTAAATTGTTCCAGACTGAGAAATTATAGTAAATGAACCATGCCTTTTATTCACATTGAAACCTGTAAAAGCTTTATTTTCAATAAATTACCTTTAAGTTGCAGTTCATTAATGTATAGTTTTTCATTTATTACGTGTACTGGTGCTTAATTGAAGCTATGATCTAGTCTTTGATAGTTATCCTTCAATTTAGAATAATATCTCATTCGCACAAAATCTTAGTTTTCAGGTGCATATTTTACTGCTGGTCTATTCTAGTCGAGATTCATTTTTATATTTGCTAAGTTTTTTAAAGATGAATAAACTTTTCTAATTATAATATCAATCAGTAATTATCATTAATAACTATAGAAAAAACAAAGTCAGTTTATTTCAATTTTGGAAGTAATTGTTTACTTTGATTTAAATTGTGAAATTTAAATTATATAATTTGCAACTATATTTTAATTCTTTTCGGCAAATATGAATTAAGTAAATTTTGAAGATGAAGATCCTATGCAGGATTTCGATATGATAACTTTAGAAACCCTTTCTCACTCAGCAATAAAATCGAAATTTTTAGAGGAAAGACAACGATGCCTCGTCTTAGAAAAAGATCTATTCAAGTCCCAATCTGAGGGTAGAAGATTAATGTAGTAAAATAAAAACTTACAAGATTTAAATACATTAAATGCTAAAAATCGAAACAACACTTCAAGCGCTTTCACTCTCCCTTCTGAATTCAAATCACATTGGGATGAATTAGTTAAAGAACTAATTCTAGATGCTTTCCCTGATTTTTTAGATAGATATGAAGAGTTAGTGCCGCTAGTTCAAGAACTGTTTATTGTAGTGAGAATGGAAATTATATAAATACAGAGAGATATATTGAGAGACGTAGGATAGCGAATGAAATTGTTTGATGACAAGAGTGATAATGAAACGATTGAAAATGTTATGGGCTATCTAGATACTAAATTTCAATCAATCTTCTAAGAATACAGCTTGAAAGTCTTTTACTTATCTGATGAAGAAATACATAAATTCGTTATGGAAAAGTCAAAACTCGCTGCGAAGGAATCATTTCTCAGCGTGATGGAGCTGAAGACGATTTTGAAGATAACATCTCATCCCCAGATTTTAAAAGATTCGTAAGAGCAGTCATGAAATTATCTCTCCATATGGTTCTTAATGATCCACCTATAATGTTGAATATGGAATGCTGGGATACCAGACAACATAAGACAGTTTTGGTTGAGAAATTTGAATTTTGGATGTACAACAAGAACGATTATTATTGCATTGACGGATTCCCTAAGGAAGGCAACCCTTGTATAGTGGTACTCCCCCCATATAGATAAGGGTATGTCTATCAAGGCATAAAACCTGCAGTAATAATCTTGGACGACCCAACTGATGAAGTTGTTGATCATTTCAGAGCCAAATAAGAAAAATTAGTGGAGAAACTTAAAGCCAAGCGATAATTAAGTCTATGCGGACTTGAAGAAGAAGAAAATGAAAAATAGAACTAAATAGAATTATAGTAAAAAAATCAGATAACTGAATCGAACAGTAAAAAGCAATAACCATTTCATTCAAATAAGTAAGGAAGCATAAGTATATAGTAAGATCAAATCAATATAGTAAATTTCAATCCATCCAAGAGAGAAAGCATTTTATAATAACAAGAAGAAACACCTAAAAAACAAAACAAAAGCTCAAGTCATCATATATCTTAATAGTAAATTGATAACAATGATATTGATCTCTCATTAGAAAAATTATAGAAAGAAATCTAGTAAGATAGTTTAGAAGAGAATTTTGCCTAAGAAGAATAAATTATTCAGCAACAATCTCCACAAGAATCCCCTAAGATAACTTAATAATCACCCATTTTAAAATCAAATAAACAATCAGCTATAAAACATAAAAGTTCTAGCAAAAATAAATAATTATCTTTAACTGATGTTAGTAATTAGATTAATAATAGTGCATTACTAAGTGCCAGAAAGATTCTTGAAGAAGTCTCTCAAACAATTTTATAGGGGTCTTAAACAAAGCCTAATCAATTCAATTAATACTGTTGTCTAAGTCCAAAACATTTGAAATCTCCCCTCGATAAGAAAAATAAAATATCTACCTAAAAAAGAGAAAAATCTTCGGAGAGAACTAACAAGAGCAATTCTAAGAGATAGGCAAGTTTAAATAAAACTTCAAAAATTTCAAAGTTTGACTTAACTCAAAGTGTACTTGCTAGTAGACCGGGAAGAGAGAAAGTTCAATCATCTTTGCTTCTATAGAGCAAATAAATTGCTTTGTAATAGGAATAGCAGGAAAATTAATAACAACTGAACACTTAGAGAAGTAAAGAATCATCTGTGAAATCTCCCACTAGAAGTGAAATACTTAAGACACTGTATAATGATTATGCAAACCTAAAAAATAAACAGTCCTTTGTAACACTAAATTCCTCTCAGAAACAACTCTTCTCTGATAGAAAAGCTCAAGAGAACAATAGTTAAAATCAATTAAAAGATGAGGATGATGCCATTTTAAGTGCAAGGCGTCGACTTTCAAATAATTTCTCAAAAGTCAGCATAAATCAAGTTGGAAAGTAAAATAGTTTAAGAAATCTGGATAGTAGAAATGGTACAAATCTTAACACAGGAAACTAAAATTCCTTAACTGTCAGTCAAAGTTAAGTTTTCCCATCTTCTAAAAACTAGAATGATTCTAAAATTACAAGTAGTAAACTTTAGTACAACAATTCAAGCAATTTGCACTAAAACAATCATTAGAAAAATCAACCATCTATTGACAGTTCAAAAAGTGGGAAAAGTATTTAGTAAGACATTAAATCTTAAATTAGGAAGTTGGCTGAGACCATGAAATCTACATAATAAAATAAAACAAGCACTATTAATGCTGACAAATATACAACAAGCAATTACATTAACTAGCAAGATTATCCTAAATATATCATTTGCTTTCTTTTAAAGTTACTGATTTGCATTATTTTTTGGAAATTAAGTTAATTAATTCAACAGTCAGAAATTATAAACATATAAGGTTGAAGTTAATAATAAGTGAAATGGAGTAAAAATAGGATGTCGAGGATTTAATCATAAAATTGCAGAAGGAGACTAATTAGTAAACAGAAGCAGTTAAATTGCTATAAGCTGATAATTCTAACAAAGCTGAAGAAATAGAAGCACTTCTGGTATGTAACAAACATTCAAATATTTTTAAACCACTACTTTTTCTGGTTAAATTTTGCCATAAATCATAGAATTTAACTTACTCATATATTAACTTCTAAATATAGGTAAAAAGATAAGAACTTCAGCTTGAAGTGAGAAGTAAACGCAAAATATTGGAAGAATTGAAGTAAAAACAGCAAAACATTTTATTAAATGAAGATGCTCTATCTCAAAAAGATCAGAGAAATTAGGCAGAAGCTGAGTAGCAATTCAGAGAGAAAACACAAAAAATTGAAGTTATTGCCTATAAAAAGCTTAAAGCTCAACTCAAAACTAAACTGTCAAATATGAAACAAAATCCTAATGACATATTATGTTAAAGTTTAATTATAAATAATATATTAAATGCAAAATGTAAATGTATTTTATGATTGTTAAGACAGCAATATGTTGAAAAGGAGAGTGCAGGTAGACCTTATGTGAACGCAGTCTAAATTAAAATAGTAAATAAATAATCAATAATAATATGTTTAGCTTGCCAAGGAAGTCCAGGAGAATGATATTAGAACACCTCTCGTCAACTATCTTTTACTATTTATTTTATTAATGATGCAGGGTAGACCATGGTCAGCTAGTAAAATCAAATGACAGGTTAGATGAGTGAGGAGAGTTTCTTTTTCACTTAAACTTTCAGAATTTCAAAGCAGACTGACATGAATTTACTAAAGAAACTTTCCACTGATTTTTGGGGTTTGAATGATAAGTACTACCAATTTAATTACAACATCTAAATAAAAATGCTATTTTTTAATAATATACTTTAAATTAACACTAATTTTACGATGAGAATGGAAAACCCTTGCAATCAGACGAAGGCAATTAAGTGCTAACAGTGGATAAATATTTCGAGACTTCTGGCGCTAAATCAAGTGGCTCAAGTTCAAAAATGGCTTTACTATATATTGGAAGAGTTCGTGGAAACGATGACCTAATTGAGGCATTTAAATTTATTAGAGAAAAGAGAAGCCTCAAAAATATCAATGAGTAAGTTCAAAACATCCTGGTCTATGTCTAAATTATTAAAATAAAATTCTATAGAAAAGATGATGAGAATGGGGACAGAAATGAATATAATGAGAATAATCAAGATTTGGAGGAAGAGTTCTTATAAATAGCCCTAATTTAATAAACAAATGTCAAAATTTACTGATAATATATAAAATTAAAATAAATTAAGCAATTCAATATTCTATTAATGACCTCTTAAGAAGTAGCTTAAAAATTGCCTTAACTGTTATATTGGGACTCTTTTTCATACAAATTCAAGGGATATTATCACGATGAAGTGATCTTCACCAGACCAATTTAATTGCAGCAAATCAGAATATTGAGGAATTCCCACAATCCATTTTCACATCTTAAGAATTCTCCAAGGTAAGGATTCTCATAAGCTATATAAATATTTGACCTATAATATATAGTGTGACTGATTGTGCACCAATTAGAAACTTTGAGATATTCGCGAAAGATATATCAAAACCAAAAGCTTGTTTCGATAACATACTTTAAAGGTAGACCGTCAATGAAAATCATGAATACGATACGATCTTTCCTATTGAAAATGTATATTAATTAAAAAGTTTACTAGATAATCTCTTGATATAGTTTATAACAAATCACATAGTGTTTAGAGGGGAGTACAACTAATTAACATTAATGAATTTTGGAGAAATCTTAGAGAGTGATAAAAACTTGTACAAATTATTCGATGAAATTGATATATGTGATGCTCATTAATAAGTTGAAGGAAAAAGAAAAAACGAAGCAGAAAAATAAATGCCAAAATAAATTACTGATCAATAGTAAGCGACTGTATCTTCTATTATTTCAAGATACTAAAATGATTTGCAAAATGAAAATAATGGATAGACTCACCCATAATCTTTTTCTCATTAAATTTTGCAGGAACTATAATCTAAAATCTCTGCTTAAGTAAAAGATTGGAGAAAGAGTAACTTAGATCTGCTTTTTATTTCAAGGTAGATAGTAGATTCAATAAAGCTTTTCCTAACTTAACTTTAAAACTCTCCTTCAATTTGGCCTTTATTTAAACTCTCCAACCTTGATGAAATAAAATCACTTATAAAAAGCTACCAAGATAAACTATTTAGACGATTGAAGAAGTATCTTTAAGACTTAAACTAAAATCAAATATTCTTCCAAGAAACACTGGCTCTCATTAAAATACTCAGATTTTTAGTATAAATATAGCCCAATGAACTTGTGCAGTAAATAAGTTCGGATACAGAGCTCATAAGGAATCTTTGTCTCTTCGTATATCAAGCGCATTACGACAAGAGGTTAATTTTATGCTTGGATAAAATACTCAAATTTATGGCTGTCATTGCTAGTAACTCAAATGGATTAAAGAGTATTGCATAAAACTTTGCCAGCAATCAGTTTCTAACAATTAAGATTGTAAGTTTTTAAAGTTAATGTTAATTGAATGATATTTATAGAAAGAACTTGATTTCTTAAAATCTAACTAATCCTTCTCAAAGGACAAAGAAACTAACCCACTGTTTGCAAAAGACAAGTATTCACTTTAAGACGAACGAGACACAATTAAAATTCAAAATGGTCTATAATTAATATAATCGTTCATGCTCTACTCCTAAAACAAAGACTTACATTTTGATACTATTGTTGAACTCTCCTAAAATATATAGCATAAATATGAACTATACTGTCTAAGAAAATCTGATAAACTTGATATATCAACAGTTTTAGATATATTACGAGATAACACTCATCAATCATAGATAAACCTAACCAATAGAGAACTATAGATAAGCATAAATAGTCAATAATAATAAAATGAACAATTTACAGTGAAATACTATACTTAATATGAGCTTAATTACGAAGAGTATTAAATGCTAGAAAGCTTGTAGATTGTAAGCCACATGATAAAGAGATTTATTGATTAACCAGAAAACAAGAAATACTTTAAAAATATGATCAACTTCCTTATAAAAACAGTCATTAAAGTAAAACATGGATATTTGCTTGTTTGTAAATAACTTGATGTTCTGAAATAAATAGAGAGAGCTTTTGTGAAAAATGATGTAAAATATATTCAATAGTTTAGACAAATACTTTCTGAAATAGAAAAGCTAATATAAATTGACAAGATTATAAAGGAAAATTAAAATAATAAAAACAAAGGATATTGTTTAGAAGTAGTAACCATCCAAAGTTTACTTGAAATGTTTAATGTTGAAAGTGAATTGAAATAGCTGAAATAAAGTATAAGATAAAACTTTGGATATTAAATTTATGATTTAATGATAGACAACTTGAAGTATTGCTTAATAAGATAATATTCATTATAATTTAACAATAAATATTTTATCTTTTTATAGATTTAGCAATATCAAGGAAGTGATCCTTGTCAAATTACAGAGAATGAGGCATGCATCTATCTCATTATAAAACTACTTTTTCTAATAATTTCAAACCCTTTGATTAATCAATTCTACCTCCCATAAAACCTAGAGAACCTCAAATTTTTGGAAGATATGTCTCTGAGTATCTCTAAGATCTAAGAGCAGCTATTTCAAGGTGAAAAATTGCAAATATCCTTATTAAATTTGATATCACTAATTAAAATAGATTAAAAGCTATACTAGAATGATTTGAAGACTTTCACTCAAAACTTCATATAAGATCTTTGCCCGAATCTATCGCATTTTCTAAGTACAGTAAACTTAGACTTATACACTTCAATGAAAGTGTAGACTAAAAATGCATTTAACAACAATTAAGTCATTTAGTAATTGCTCAAACAACAACAGACAATTCCCTTAGATATGTGGCAGCTATAAGTCAAAGATTTATCTGTAGCTGCTGTAAATATATAAGACTTCTTGAAGTGTGGCTTAAACTTGGAAAACTTACTTTATTCAGTAAGAACTATTCATTCGATTATATAAAACAGCAAGCGAAATGCAAAGAAACTTGATGTTATTTGTGTTTTAATGCAATGTAGCTATGACATAGGCCTTGAATATATTTGTAATAATGTACTGGAAATACTCTAAGGAGTTGATGAGAAAAATTTAGACATTTTGAGTTTTATATAATGCAATATACAGTTCAATTAAAATTAAGTTTCACAAAAATATGGCCATGATACTTGTTCAAGAGATTAGATGGATGATAGTCAAATTTAATATAAGATATTACTTGAATAGAGAGATTAATATTCATAGTTACTTGAAATCTGCACGAGTTCCCTTTATCACATCTTTGTAGAAAGTAAGTTTCATTTTTGTCTTAATTAATTTTACTCTAGTTTAATAAGTATCCAATGTGAGAGGAGAAGACTATCCCTGTAAACAAGTAACTTTGCTTAATATAATAATCGAAATATTGACAAATCAGACTTTTCGCAACACTTAAGCCTTTTAATCTGCTCAGAAAATCCTTGACAAGATGCTAATTTTTAATGCCTACAGATTTGCTCTTAACATCGTGAAGATTTTACTATAAAAGTTAGAACGACAAACTCACAGATAAACAGATATACTAAATCTGGTACTTTACTTGATAATATTGCTTAAAGAAACTAACCAAAATAGCTATATATCAAAAATTAATAATTTTATCACGACTACAAAAATATCAGATTTTAAAGACTGCTAATAATTATGCCAGAATAATAAAATCTAAAATGAAAAAACTATTTAAATTGAGACTTATTTGGATCTCCTGCTTCATATTGCAATAAATAAGCAAGAGAATAACAATTTATCAAACTCAAAATTGATTTGTAAAATACTCAATGAGCTTGGCATTTAAGATGTTAATCTATAAAAATATATGAATGAAATTATACTTACTCCATCAGATAAATCAGATTCCATTATTGATAAAATGAAGCAATTCAATCAATTAACTTAAAATCTGAAAAGAATTAAGACTTTAATTAAACATGAAGTTGGATTCTTCATGTTTGCTTAAGACTATTTTACTTATTTAGGTGCTAATCAAACAGTAATAAACCATTTTTTGACTAACTAAGAATTTATTGAATTTATGATCTTTGCTATAAAACACTAAGAAAAGTAATCAATTAAAATTACATAGAAAAATATTCTAGAGAAAAGGAAAATAATTAATGATTATTAAATGGTACAAATTAAAGATTTATTAGAGTAATATTTATAAGAAAAAAGAGATAAAAACGAATAAAATTGCAACATAATTCAATTAAGTTATCTTATCAAAGATAAAATGATAATTGATTGATTGAATTTCAAGAAAATTACATAATTAATTTTATTTTTA
>ARYC01008566.1:0-22697 GCA_000711775.1 Oxytricha trifallax
AATTTTTTAGAGCTTCTTCGTGATCTGCATGAAGCAATCCTCGGAAATCTTGATGATTGAATATATTGTTTGTTTCATAATCTTGCTTTGGCTAAGACAACATTGCAATTCTGTCACCGTTAATGTTTTAGTATTAACCTAGAAAACTCGAAGCAGTCTTGAACAAGTTATCATTTTGAGGCTACATCAGTCTTTACTATGAGTTTTTAAATAACTAGAGTTGAGAAAGACCAATTGAAAAGTTATTCTAGGTATCCTATTTGACAAGTTTTTATCCAGATTTATGCTGAAGGTGTTCTAATTGCTAAGTTCTTTACAAAAACTTCTCTCTAATCTGTTATCTGTTTCTGTTATAGTATTCTTTCATTGCATCTTTTATATTTCTATCATCATTTATTTTCTTTATGATCCTTTCACAGCCCTTTGCATCCATTTCAACAATTACAGGTCTAATTAGTTTATCAAGTTGTTTAGTAGGGCAGTGGTCAATTTAATTCCATGTTGCACCTTAGATATTTGAGGTCTTTGTTGGATCTTTATAACTCATTGATCTTTTCATTGTAAGTTCTTGTGTCATAAATGGGTCGTAAGAAGCAAATTATTCAAGATTTTGATCATCATTCGTAAATACTTATTACTTTGCCTTGTATTATAACTATATCGACATTAATTTTAGCTTTAAATAGCAATGGAAATAAATTAAAATCTTTTAAACATTTTACTTACGATTTCTCTTTCTAATTTACGATTTGCAAGTCTCTCCTGAGTTTACTAAATCTGATCCTTATGATAGTACTCTCTTGCATTTTATTCCTCCAGCATCTGCATTCTAAGTAACTCTTCATCTGAGTAGTGTATTTCTATCAATAAAATTATAATATTTGGGAAATAAATTTGGAGCTTACCATTAAAAAGCTGATCTCCTTAATGGAAAAATTGTGCTACTTTTTTTGAAGATCTATGTGGATTAGTCCAAATATTTTGTTGTGATTTGTAAAAATTCCAATCCTAAATTATAATCTTAGATAAAAAATCTTAAATACTTTAATTTAGAGCTTGTCTCCTTTGTCTTCCCAGGGTCTCTTAAACGGTTAATTGGTTAGGAACATTTTTTAAAAGTATATTTATTTAATTTATATTTCACTTTCTTTAACTTAAAATACTAAATATCATTTTCTTAGACACAAATTCAAATTAAAACCTAATTTTTAAATTTTTCTCATACTTTAGGAATTAATTAATACATTCTCGGTAAAAGAATTCTTAATCCTTAATTGGAAAGAATTAATTAGAGCAATATATGACGGTTTAATTGAACAATAAATATGGTGTAACTCTTTTAAGATTTCTTAAATGTATTTTAAAAGAGTGATATAATATTATTTTTTTTAGACAATTTATTAATATGATTAACCAAATTTATTGAAATCTCAGAACTATAAGTATTTTCCTTTGTATTCTTGAATTTTTTACTAAAAATTATACTGTTGCATAATATTAAAAGATCTTTAATCCATCAAGATTTTGTTTAATTTAAATCCCTCTTTTAAAATGAATTGATATCTTTAGGTAAAAAGTCTATTAAAAATTTCACTTAATGCAATTTTTTTCTTAAATATTTTTATAATCCAATTTATCATGGATTAAAGATACTATCTTTGTAATTTGACATTTTGAATTAAATGGTAAAATCACTGTATTAAAAAGAATATATTTTTTTAATAAGTCTTATTAATTATTAAAATTTAATAAGTATGAAATCAATTTATGATTTAATTAAAATTGATTTTAAATTTCTAGAAAAACATATCTTTTACTCCATTATTTAATTGATAATATTTTTTAATTTATTCAATTTTGAATTCCATAAATATCTAAAAGTTGCCATTATCAATAAAGATAAAATTCAAAGATTTTTTAATGATGTTTTAAATAAGTCAAATTTATTTTATAAGCTATCTCTTGGCATAAACTTTCATTCTCGCTGATTATTTATTCCACTTATGATGTCTTGCAAAGATAATTTTTTAAATTAATAATTAAAATAAATTTAAGATGTATACCATAACTTACTTAGTTTTCTAATTATATTACATCTCCTTGCATATTTAGGAATGGTTATTTAAAATTAATTAAATTCAAAATAAATAAATTTTAATAATTTTTTATTTATGACATATCAATCTTTTAATATATTTGTTAAATAATTTATTGCTAATTTTTCCCCATAATATTTACTTGATTAATTTTGCTTTAATTCGGTGTTAATGATATTACAAAATCATTATTTTATTGTTCATAAAACTTGAGAGATATCTCTTAATATGAAAATCATTTTATTTTAATATATAATTAATTTAAATTAATTATTTTATATGAAAAACAATCAAAACTTTTGTTGCTTCCTATTTTATCCTGGGTACTAATCATTATTATTTAAGTGAAGGAATTTTTAAATTTATTAAATAATTAATTATAAGAATATATTAAATTTAAAGAATATTAAATTTTTAATTAAAATAGGAATAAGGAGTTTTAACAATTACAATCCCCATTGAAAAGAGTTTAAAATTTGTTTAGAACAACTTATTAAAAGGTTTACATATTTATGAATTGTGGATAATTATTTTCTTATCTATACAAACCAAAACATTAATTTTTCTAATTTAACTTTTATATTAAAATATGATTGAAATCAATTATTATTATATAATAACTAAGTGTGATTTGAAGGATTACTTTTCTTAGTGATTTAAATTTTCTAGTTTTAATAAGATGTTCTAATTTCAGTTTCATCTTAAACAACCAAAAGATTTTACATAATGATAATCTAAGTGTCATTTTGCTTAATAATTTCCCTATCTTTCTAAAATATTTAATATTTATAATGCTTACTTATAACAGCTTTATATTTACATAAATAAGTTGAATTAATAACAATTTAATTATTATATAGTTTTAGCTTCATGAGTATATAATTGATGAGAATCTTCCTTCATGTTCTTATTATTATAAGAATTATTAAAACTATTGAAGAATATTAATTTATTGTTAATTCTTATTATAAATTAAATTTAAATTTAAGCAAACCTTTCCATTAAATTAAATTTTTCTACTCATTCTACTTGAAAGTCCTCCATATAATTCTTTTAAATTTGCTATAATAAAAAGCCTCCAAAGTCTTATGTGTTGCCTATTTATTCTCCATTAAATCTATCATTATAACACAATAATACCTGCTGCTGCAAAGAATGAATATTTACTTAATTACTATATTTTAATCTCTTATTCTTTATTAGTGAAAGGTTCTTTAATTAAATTAAAATATAAAGATTTATGAATAAATTGCTGCATATTCAGTCAATGCATTCCCAAGGTTTATTTACATATGTTAAAAAAATATATCCTAAATCACTAAAATAAAACGTTGCAGAGTATCCATATTATCACATATATTATGGTTTCAAGCTCTGTTTTACCATGGAGTGATGCGAAGAAAAAAGGCTTTGACTCTATATGATTCTATTAATGCAGAAAATTTATAAAGAGTGAATAATTTATCTTCTCAATTTCATTTCATACTTTCTGTAAAAGTTATATTGCATTTATTTATTCTGATCTAATTTGATTCTTTAAACTAAATACAAATCTTGAGGAATAAACATATTTCACAGTCATTTTAAATTTTATGGAATTTTATATTTTAGCGGGAAAAAATTAAAATCATTCTTCCTTTTATATTTATTAATACTTATGGGATATCTCGACAAGCTTTTTCTGTATTTCTCAAAATTATCTAAATACTTTATAAAGATGATCCTTACAATAGCTTCCCTATAATTTTTTTAAGTCTTCTATATGATTGGATTTATTAGTAGCTTGCCAAGTTCTTTATGTTTAATTTGATCATATTTTTTGTTTTATTAAGTTAAGTATTTCTATCTATTAAAAATTGCTTTTTTGGAAAAACATTGCATTTAAGCACTTAAAACAAACCGTTTCAAGGAAATTTGTAAACTTATTGCCTTTTATTCCTTTAAATTATACGTCTATAACAAAATAATCAATTTGAATAAAATGATTCAATTTTATAAAATATTTAATTCAATTTTTATTGTAATAATTTTAATTTTCGCTTCTTTTCTATAAGAAATATCTTAAAATAAATAATTCTGAAATGCTTTTCTAATATTTAGATTTTTATCAGACAGAGAATTTGTCTTCATTAAATATAATTTCCTAATACAAAATTTTTCCTATAATAATAAATTAATTATTTTTTTATAAAGTAAAATCAATATGATTATATAATAATTTATGTTAAGTTGTGAATTTACGACAATAAAGCTTAGATAAAAACATACCAAGTATCCTATAAGAATTTATCTATTTATAGGTTCATAGAGTTTTTAATTCATTTTAAGTTAATTTATAACATTTTTATTCTCTATAATCTTATCCTATATTGAATTGCATTGAAGACGTGGTCTGCATCAAAGATTTCATTTATATTATATAAATATGTTCTAAAAGTTTGAATATTTAAAATTTATAAGTATTAGTTAAAAAAAGAAGTCAGAGATAATTTAAGATTTAATTTTTTAATTTTATGACATCAATAGGATCGAAAGCCTAATCAGCTGCTTTTGAGGAGTTTTAAAAGTGGAAATAAAGTCACTAAGGCCCTATAGTTTAAGATGATATCACGATTATTAAGTCTGCAAAAACTGATGACCCAAGTAAGTAGCCTAAGCTGCCTACTCTTACCGCACCAGTCTAAGATATTACAAATTAAAACTAAAATAAAAAGAAAAATAAAAAGAAAATAGCTCCTTACAAGTGTGGCACAAATGGGAGTTACAATAAGTTCCAAAAGCCAAGGCCTTAAAACGGAAATACTAATAACCCTGGTTAAAATTCTACTAATAATACTCCACAGAATTTTATGAGGCCAAAATTTAGTGCTAAATCTTATTAATCAGTAGCAGGAGAGTCAAATTTACCAACACAATAAATTTAAAATCCAGAGGATGATGAACGATCATTTAGTATGAATAGTAACACAAGCAAGACTACTACAACGACAAATGGAAACAAAAATGATCCTAAGAAGAAAACCGGACAGCCTGAAAATCCTTAGAAAAGAAAGCGACAGTTTAATCATATAGGTGCTTAGCTTGAATAAGTGAGAAATAGAAACATAACTGCAGAGTAATACTAAGAAGAGCAAGAGTAGGAAGAAAATGAGAGATAAATGCAAGAACGAAGGTAATAATAATCCAGACAATTCATGCAAAATATTCTATAAGAGAAATAGCAATAGCAAGAGTATGAGCAAGAGAAGATCATTTTAAGAGATCCCAAAGCAAAACTCATAACATTTGAATTAATCTCGATTAACAAATTTTCAGTGTCATTCTCTAGTAACTTTAACATTCCTGAGGAAATCGTTTTAATCTTAAAGAGAAATGGAGGTGCATTTGATTTTAACTCACCTAACAAAGAATGGATAGTCAGTCTCAATAAATATAAAGAAGTTGCAATTGAGATTAGTTAGTACTGTAGAGCTAAAATAGTTGATCTTGACCCCATTCCTTAGGTTGCTTTTGATATAATGGAATTCAGAATACCATTTTCTGATGAAAGTAAATAAAATACTTTAATAGATTATGACTACTCCTTGGACTAATATTGCAAGCCTTCACTCTCGAATCTACCAACAAGTTTGTTCCAAAGTTTATATAATTTTCAAAAAGTTGGAGTGTAGTTTGGAATTGATCATCATGGAAGAATTTTGCTTGGTGATGAAATGGGAGTGGGTAAAACCATTTAAGCTATATCGATTGCCTACTTATATTAGAAAGATTGGCCAGTACTAATTATCACTCCATCATCATTGAAATTCTCTTGGAGAGATGAGTTACTATAGTGGATAGAACATTTGAGACCAGATTAAATTTAAGTATTTCAAAAATCTACAGAAGATTTTGACCCTAATTGTTGTGTGTATCTGATGAGTTACGTTATCGCGACAAAACTAAGTTAGTTTATTGAGAAAAAGAAGTTTAAAATCATGATAGCTGACGAAGCTCATTATCTGAAATCAAGAGATGTAAGCTTATTTTTGAAATTAATTTATCTGTTTAGAGTTAAAGAAGTAAATACTTGGTCCCTCTTTTAATGAAATCCAAAAGAGTTCTACTATTATCTGGTACACCTATTCTTGCAAGACCAAATGAATTGTATAACTTAGTTAGAGTTTTAAGACCAGATATTTTCTTTTCCTTCAAAGAATTTGGGTAAAGATATTGTAATCCTAGAGAAAGCTATTTTGGAATTGATTGGACTGGCTCCTCAAACATGAGAGAGTTGCATTTAATGCTTGAAAAATCAGTAAGATAATTTTTTTGTATTTTATCTATTTATAGCTCATGATAAGAAGACTAAAATCAGAAGTATTGCATGAACTACCTGCCAAAAGAAGACAAAGAATTACTGTATAGTGTGATTAACACTGCTTAAAAAAGATTAATTATATGCTTAAGAATGTTAAAAAATGGGATGATAGATAAGGAAAAGTAGTAGGGTAAAATGGAGACTTAATTTAAACTGTCGGTGAAGAATTTGATAAGCTACAAGAAAATGCTAATGTAAGTTATTTCTTAAAGTCAATCTTATTTAGATTCTCAATGATCCTGCATTGACAGAGCTTGATGATAAATATGGTTATCTTTTAAATGCCTACGCTTTAACAGGTTCAGCCAAAGCAAAGGGAGTCTGTGAATTTTTGGATACTTTAATTGAAAATGGTTCTAAATTTATCGTGTTTGCTCATCACTTAGAAGTACTTGATTAAATAGAAGACTCAGTTGTAAAGAAAAAGGTGGATTATATTAGAATTGATGGTTAGATAGATACAACAAAGAGATATGAAGCAGTACGAAAATTTTAAACTAATGAGAAATGTTTGATTGGTATTTTGTCCCTGACAGCTTCAAGTTAAGGTATTACTTTGACAGCAGCTTCGACTGTTGTTTTTGCAGAGATGAATTGGACTCCTGGTATTATGGTTTAAGCAGAAGATAGAGCTCATCGTATAGGTTAGTCAAGCTCGGTAAATGTTTATTATCTCTATGGTGAGAATACAGTAGACGCCATGATATATCCAAGATTGAAACTAAAATCTGAAGTGTTTGCTAATGTGCTCGATGGAAAATAGACTGAGTTTAAGATAGATGGAGAAGATGATGAAACTCAAGGAACTGGTAATGCAAATGAAGAGGATGACCCCAAGAAAAAGAATAGCAAAGAAGCTAAAATGATTGAAAAAGCTATGA
The DNA here is from genome assembly GCA_000711775.1 of Oxytricha trifallax. Taxonomy (NCBI): domain Eukaryota; phylum Ciliophora; class Spirotrichea; order Sporadotrichida; family Oxytrichidae; genus Oxytricha; species Oxytricha trifallax. The sequence continues at coordinate 7,338 of ARYC01008566.1, forward strand.
GCAGTGAAGATCAAAGGAAGTATCAACAGACCAACATAAAAGAGTTCTTTTTTAGTTCTGGTAATCAAAATGCTTAAGTAAATCAAAACTAAAAACAGGAAGAAAACTCTTAAGAAAAAGATACTTAAGACTTTTAAGTACACTAGCAAAATAATAATCCTAATCCTGATTTTGAGTTTGATGGAGTTGATATTGATTATGAAAGGCCACCGACTCCTCCACTAGCTTCAACAAATATACACTTGATAGAATATGATAAAATTAACATTGAAGAGGAAAATTGGAATGAGGGTTCAGATTCAAAATGGAAAACTTACTAAAATATTAGAAAACATAAGAAAAAAATGTACTTAGAGGAGAGATAAATAAAAAAGCACACTGGAAGAATAGGAAGTGTGAATATACCCTCAAATTCAGGTGATGGAGAATACGATAATTACGATGACGTTTAGGAGTAATTAGAGAAGAAAAAGCGAATGAATGAGATGTATGCTAAAGCATGGAAAGAGTATAACTACAACAGCTACAAGCCATACAAGCCTGGTTTTGGATATAAAACAAAAGGAAGTGGAGGGAAACCTCATTTTTCAGTCGGAAAAAGATACAAGTCATATTACGATCCTGTCAGAGCTCAAAAGATTAGTGACTTTTAAGAACTCAAGAAATAAATTGCGGAAACAGAAGACATTTTTATCAAGCGTTTACCAACTGAAGACCCTACTTAATACGTCAAAAAGTTGAGGGAATCATAATTAACAGCTCTCACTCAATATGAAGAAGATAAAAGCTTCATACCAGAGAGATATGTTTTTGAAGGTATAAGACTAGAATCAGAAATTTACTTAAATGACATAAAATTACTAGTAGAAAAAGAGAAATAAAAAAAGAAAAGAGGCAAAAAACCTATATTTACAGAAGATTAACCCGCTGCAATTCATTACTGTTCTCAAGATTAAGATGGAAGCTCATATTAACTGATTATAAATAGCATTATGAACTCATAAGCAACTCAATAAAATAACGACGCTTATAGTTTTATGAATTAGGATAGCCAAATTGAATCACAAGCAATTGCGAATGAAGTATTTTACAACAGGACTAATCAGTTTTCATATTCCAATAATAATAATTCAGATGTTCATTAAAGAAATCAAGCTTACTATAAGAAAATCGATAGTAAATCAAAATAACCGTTTAACTCCAAGAAAATTGATTAGGAAACTAAACAAAAGGAAATTACTGATAAATTTGATAATTTTAATGATAGGGAAGATGATTTAGATAAAGTTTTTGATGATGTAGATATGACTTAAAGTCAATATTTAGCAAAGGAGGAGGATGTTGTGACTTAAAATTAGTCATAACTCGATAGCAACCAAAGAAATTAAAATAAAACCAATTTTAAGAGAAAAATCTAGTAGAAGCCATAATGGACATCAAGACAATAATTTACTTAGTTTCCTAATGATGGAGCAAAAGGTATGGATATTTTTACACCTTTCGAAGCAAATCAATCCTTAAGACAAAATGTAGATGAATAATTTCTATAACAGAGTGAGGATCAATTTCCACAAGAGGCTTTTGATTAAGCTTTAATGAGTTAAAGCTAAAACTAAAGTAATTAAAAAAATGGGCATTATGAGGGATCTAAATGCAGTTAGTTACAGAGAACGAATAATGTTTTCTAATTCAAAACAAACAAGAAGCCTAATCAAAATTAAAATAAATAACTAAATAACTAAAATGGATTCTTTACAAAGGATTCAAATTGATTAAAAATTACTATTTAATTTAATACTTTAAATTCATTCTTTTTGCTTTTATTAATGTATATTTTCTCTTTGATAAGACTTATAAGTAAATTTAACCTATCTTTTTACTATTATTCCTCACTGACTCTAGATTGCTCAGATCTATCTTCTATCTCTCGCAATCTAATTTAGTTTTCAACAACTTAAGAAATCCTTCTTTTTCTAATGCAGACTCTAATGATAGCTGCCGCACATATTACAATAAAGACTCCCATAAGAATAAAAAGTACAAGTGATATCACACCGAAAGCAGAGCCTGAAGAAGAATCATCAGATATTTATTGAATAGTAATTATGAAAGTTGAATTTCCTTGGCCTATGTTGTTTCTTGCATAAATGGACATAAAACATTCAATTCATTATATATTACAAGGATAAAATTATACCGTTAATTCTTAGTATTTTGTACTACACGATAGATGATCCATAAGCGAGATTAGCATCTGTGTAGTTATCTACTGAATCTGGAGATCTAAGCCTCAGGTATAAGTTTTCGAGATTATACCTGCTGTATCTTTAAATGGTTAATAAATACCCAGCTTGTAAATCTGCTGCAAATGTCCAGTTACAGAAATAGTTCTATGGGATCAAGCTAGCGAGGTTATTGTCACTCTTTAATGTCATTTAGAAAGTGTATTACTGATCTTTGTTCAGAACCTTTTAGCTTTATATTTTGTCGCTTGCATAGCATAAGTCAAGGTTGTCTTCACATTCATAATATAATTACAATCTTAATAAAGAAAATACCTTCAATAATAAATAGATTTATCAAACATGTCTATCCATTCATACTTGTATAATTCTATTGAATAAATAAGAATTGAAAAGCTTTTTAATAATAGGCAGTTTCATTTTAGTACTTAGTTGATTTCAAGTCACTGCATACTTAACTATTCTTATCCCATTTGCAATTTCCATAGGTAAACGAACAATTATAGCAATCTGTTTACTAAGAACACTAAGGATTTAAACCTTTTATTATTTTAATTTATATAATTAGTTTTTTTCTTAATATTAAAATATAAAGATAATTTATTTCAATAATTACTTAATAGAATAGGGAAATTTTCTATTATTTATAGTAAAGTTATAAAAAAATGATTAATACTTGTTTATACTTATTCTTAATTATTTTAGAATTATTTTTTCAATAATTACATAACTTCAATTCTATCAAGATAAAAATTATTAATATATTTTATGGATTTAAATTACTTTAAAGTTGTCTGCTTTCATAAGTTTGATGTATATTATTATTGAAGTTCGAAATGCACGTTGATTTTCCAACTTATTAAAAAGATTCAGATTAATTTTTCATTTATTATTGTAAGACTTTCATCAAATTTAAATAAGCTAAAAGATTTATTAAAAAGATTTTAATAAAAACAATATAATAATATTGTTAGTGCTTACTAATCTCTTGCCCTTTTTCAGTAAAGTTACTTTCTAGAAGTTTATAAGCTATTTATGAAATATAAAAATTAAAAACTGTTTTGAGGATAGAAATAAGTTTATCATAATTTTAGCATTAAATACATTAAATACATTAAATTCTATATTAGTCTGCATTGTAATTTATATTAAATTATTATTATTTAAGTTCAGATAAAATCTTGAAATGAATGAACAGCATCATGGTAAAAGACCCAAAACTCATAATAAATCAATGGATATAAGTTAACCACATAAAGCAAAACAAATTAATCACTCCCCAAAGTTTGAGGAAAATTATTATAGTAACTCATCATCTAAAAATAATAAACCAAAGGAAATTAATGTACAATCTAGATCAAATAAATTCAGATCTTCCGCAAATTTTTATGATTCCTATAGTAAAACTAAGTTAAATATAAATTAACATTATATAATTTCATCTATTATTAGTAAATTACTCTATACTTTTTAATAAGTTAGATATTGGTAAGGTAAGAGAACCTGTGCTATAAAGAACAAGGTCATTAATAGATGTGGTGAGATAAGTAATGAGTAGGACAAAAACTCATGATTCTGATCTTAAAAGAGCACAAAGCACATTTTAAATTCCAAGTCAAACAAATAAAGATAGCTTGAAACCTAAAGACCAAATTAATCAAGGAAATGACAGGAATTCTCCATCAAAATCTAATACTCAATAATCAAAAAGTTTACTTTCAATAGTAAGTGAGAAAATAAGAAGCAAGATGAAAGTAAATAAAATTTATTTAATTAACTATTTAACTTACTCAATAGCATAGTGGTATAATTTTTTAATAAATCCTTTATAAAAGTAATCAAAGCGTTAAATAAGAAAAACTAAAATGAGGACAACGTGGTGGTAACTGAAGAGATAGTGTATGTTATCAGGAAAAAGCCAACTTAAAGAATAATAACTGATACCAAGAACATGAGCCACGATTGGACAAAGCAAGAGGATCAATCTATTTACAAATAAAATTTTAGTTTATTTTTATCTTTAAATTCATTAAATTGCTGCTTGATGCATCACGAAAATACGCTGGAAATTGGTAGAAGGTGGCTTAAGAAGTTTAAACAAAAGATTCAACTGAGTGCTTTAAGAGAGCTCAGAAGATCATAAATCCATAAAACTCTATTTAATAGTAACTAGCATGGAACGAAAATATAGATAAATAGATTTTATAAGGCTATCATCTGTATGGTACTAATTGGAAATTTACCCAAATATTATAATGATTTGCAAATGTTTTGTTGATATTAATTGATTGATAGCTAAACACATTCCTGGAAAGTCAGCATAGCAGATAAAAGATAGATATAATGTAGCCCTTAAAAACGGCCCTAAAGTATTGATTACGAGCAGAAGTGTGGACAGCAATCAAAAAGCTACTACTATTATAGAATCAGATGATGCTTTACATAAATTTCAAAGAGTCAACCTTACTAAAAACTAGATGTTTTCAAAGTAAGAAGATTTTGTTTTCTTTTTTAAACATTACAATTGAATTAATTGTGAAGATAAAAAGCTATTGAAGCTTACTACACTTTACAACTAGGATTGGATTAAGATAGCAACTCATTTCGTCAAGAAGTCAGCTAATCAAGTATTTATAAATATTATATTATTATTTGATTTAAAAGTTAAGGAGAGATTCCATGAGCTTAACAGTTAACTCAGCAAAAGCCAAGTAACTATTCAAAGGAATAAATCAAGAACTACAATAGGATCACCTTAAAATGTAGAGTAGCTTCTCGAGCTTAAGAAATAGAGCGTCAGTCAACATATTTCAAATGACACTACAAGTATAATTTATTTAATGAAATAGGTTTCTTAAAATGATTTTGTATAAACTCGAAGGTGATGACAGATATAAACATGATGGATATGCACTAAACTTCTAACTTCCTAGATACAATAATGGAAGATCAAGGTGGTAATTATGACTCAAATTAGACTGAAAATAGAGTCCAGATGTCTGAAGCTCAAGGCAGAAAGAGCGACGCTTAAACTTAATTCTTATACTAACAGTAAGACCCAACCACTCTATTGCTCTAAAATCATTGCTATCAATAATAAGCAGAAAGAATCTCTTTTAAAAATCATGTTAACTTCAACAATTAGCCGAGTCTTAATAGCAATAACGGTTTCATAAATCAATATTTACATCTAAACTCATTATAATAGGAGCAATAATTTCACAGTCTTAATAGTAATCAAAGTAACGATTTCAATATCAAAGTTTAAAACTCAAACTTATTGAATTAAAGATTATCTTATAAGAATTAAAATAGTTTGGGTATTGAGAGTTAGAATTCATTTAGGAAGTTTGGATTGAAATTTTCAGCAAAGAACTCAAACTATTATTAATATATACTTATATTGTATTTTTCCTATTTTATACTTGGTGAGTCAAGATTCTTTTAAGAGATCAATATCAAGAAGCTCAAAGAAACTTATACTTTTACAGAATGACTACAATAGAAGATTCTCAATGACTAGCAGCTAACTTGATAGAATTAATACCTTTAATAGTAATAAGAGCATGAAATATCAACCACCAAGGGAAAATAAACATAAAAATGTTGATTAAATATCATTTTTAGATACCTTCCTGCTTTAAGAATAGTATGAAGAAGACGGTATTCACATTGAAGATTTATTTTGAATTAGAAGTAAGGTTTATTTATTTAGTTTTATTATACTTTACCTTGCATATTCTCATACATTAGAATTTGCAATTTTAAATTTAAATTTAAATTATAAAATATGAGAATGAAAAAAATACTTGCTATAGGATTTTGCTTATCCTTAATAACACCTGTTCTTTCACAAATTAACGAACTATATACGATTTCAGGGACTGTAGACACGACAGCAGTAACGACTCCTGTTAATGAGAAAACTGGCTTTGGTACATGTACTTGTGATAAAACATTAAATAGCTGTGACACTTATTGTTGCTGCGATAATGATTGCGGGGCAGATATTCTTCTGTTTTGGAGATCTAATTATAACACATACTGTACAAGAAACTATATCGGAAGTGAATATAGGCCGTTTTCTTAGTGTATTTCAGAAAATCACATATTCACTTACAATTAAAGAATGGGAATGGAAGTAACAAAAATAAACGGATTGCTTTGTGTAGAGTTGGATACTGGTTCAATTTTTTCAGGCTACTCTGATTACATTCAAAACTTTAATGATTCTTATGCCTAAGTTAAATATGATATGAGCAATTCCCTTTACTTATAATCTACTGTACAAAGTACTGAGGGGAATCAACTCACTTATTCTAAAGGGGAAAGTATCAAAGGTTATATTAATCAATAAGCAAAAAGATTCCCTCTACCTTAAAGTGATAATCTGGGTTTTTGCGATAACTTCAAATCTCCAAGTTTCCTTTCAAGCATATAGGATTAGTCGTGCTTGTAAAAGGTACAAAATTTAGCTGAGGTTTGTACCTCTTAATTTAATCCCTAAAACTTCGCAACTAATCTTTAATACTTGAAAGGCTCTAGACTAACAAGTAATAGAGCTGTCATAAATGTTAACTCAGTTTATAACTATGCAGTGAGTACATAAACTTTATCCTCAGCAAGTTCACTAACATTGTCTACCCCTACTTATGATGCTGTTACTTGTTCGTGCAATGGAGCAATCAAAGAAGCTCACTATACTTTATTTTATACTCCACAAGCTGATGGTAATTTCTTAGTAGAGGATCTTCAGGTTGATTTGATTTTGTACAGCAGCTTAACTCTTGCCTTAATTAATATTTTTGGTTTTAATTTATATAGAAATTATGCCTCCCAATATTGTAGCACTACTCAAGTTCCCTCAACAGCAGCAACTGTGTCTTAAACATATAGTTTTAAATATTAAGTTTACTAATAGAGCACAGATGGAGTCAAGCGATCTGGTAACCCTGGGTATCTTAAAGGACTTCCTTTGTTAGTCAGTTTCGGTGATAATGGTGGGGGATAGCGTGTAAATACCAATGGATTTAGATTGTATGGAGGAGACAATCAGGGAAGATGTTTTAATTAACTAACAACTAATAGTCAAAATACTTTCTCTACAAGTAAATATTATACTTTATGTGAACAAATTAAGTTGATATCTAATAAGGTTTATCGTTCACGATAAATTATAATAATGAATTAATCTATTATAATACATTTATTTAGATTAACTTTGGCTAGGATGTCGCAACATCTTGTCAAGTTCAATTGACTTAAGCTTAATTGAAATCTTACTGCTAAAAGTCTTATGGATCATTAACCTTTGCTAAACCTACCTTGCAGATTTTCGATTAGTTCTTGACTCAAATAACTTAAATTGGTATATTTGGAAATGCAAACATAGTTTACAGTGGAGACTGGGTGAGAATTATAAAAGATGAAATTCATGGATTTTTATCTGACTCAACCGATGACTAAAGTTTTGATGATACAACTTAAACTTGTCATCTATAAGCTGGGCTAGAACTAAACATTTTAACATCAAAACTTGGGTTTTTGGAAGATCCTCAAAATTATGTAGTTGGAGCGAGATTAAGTGGGGTTTATGACACATGGAAATTCCAAACTAGTGGGGCTTCTACTCAGTTATTCAACCACTTTATATAAGTTAAATTTACAGAAGTCCTCCCAGAGGATTTAATAAAAGAGAAATAAACAACTAGTGGTCTGCTCCCAAAACTGCCTTCTGACTTGTTTTATCCGCTTGCAGTTCAGTCTACTGCCGGTTTTGCACAATACATCTCTATTAGCTACCTAAGTCTTTTATTAACTGCATGTGCTATCGCTTTAACAGTTAATTAGCAGTGATAATATATAAGTTTATTAAGTAATATTATGTAAATTTATAACAAATTAACATTAAGTTTTTTAAAGGTAACGATTAAACATTAATATGTGTCTATTAACTTCATAACATTAATGATTATAGTAAAATTATATAAATCTCAAACATTTGAAAGTGGTGCTTGAGATAATTCATTTCTAGGAACAGATTATTCTTACTGAGGACCATTTAAAAGCAACTAGTTATTGCTGGTTTCTGTTAAACTCTATCTGCTCATAGTAATTGAGTTGCTTGTCTGCATATTTAATTAATAAGCATTTTGATATTAAATTAGAATATCAACATTTAATGTATTATCATATTGTTATTTTCAATTCTTAAAGTATTACTAGTGTCATAGTTAACAACGTTAAATTCAAATATAGCAACAAATTATGACATAATATTAATAGAAAATAGATATATTAATTTTAAAACGTTAACTCTAGCAAACTCTAGGGTGTTTTAATGCCCAACATTAACAGCTGTTTATTAACTTCTTATATTGTTATTGAGAATATTATTAGCCATGTTGTTGCCTTAGTTTTCAAAATTCATTTTCAACTAAATTTGATTTCCATGTGATTTTGAAGTGATTTATATTTACTTATTATATTATAATAACTTTATAATATATTTTTGAAGGCTTTATAGAGACTCTTTTGTCATTTTGATTTCTTTGCTGTTCCCTCAGTTTTCTCTCTTCCTTTCTCTTTTTGATAGCTATCTTAACTTTCTCAATAGAAATTTCTCCGTTGCAAAGTGGGCATTTGTGCAGTTCTTCCTAAATCTTGGATTAGAACCAACCATCTATGCAGGTTGTGTGAAATAAATGCCTACATGTTGGAATTTTTCTGACTTTAACACCTTTTTGAAAGTCTTCGAAGCAAATTACACATTCGTTTTACTTGAATTCATCCATTCTTCTGTCGAATACTTTCTCTTTCAGATATTTATAATTAAATTTACAAATATATATTTTAGAATGCAAAATTGGCTTTGTGTATAATATTACATGATAATTATTTATTTTATAATCATTATGCTATAAATATTATTTATAAACTTTGTTCAACAATATTAGATTAAATAATTTATTATAATAATTTTATAGGCTCTCTCTTTGAGGAGCAAAAATAGACCACAAAAATGAAATGTTTGATTAGAAATAGTCGCCTTGCAAGCCTATATAGGGCTGCAAACGACATATATTTATAATTATTTATTAAAACTACACATGAATCGTCATTTCTGCTCCTTTGACGAGGAGGAACCTTCAACTATGATCGATTTCGACCATTTTTTATCAATACAAAATATATAGAGCTGCTCTCAATATGGCGTTTAGAAGCATCAATTCCATTAATTTTCAAATAACGATTAGATATAATAATAATAGGATGCCTATAATATTTTTTGACATTGTATTATATCTGCACATGAAACTTATATCAATCAATGCTTTTCAGTCTCAATGTCGAACTAAGTAGATGATTTAGATCATCTTATCATACCTCCCTACATTTAGAGCACAACCTAGCTGTTACCAACTTCTTCTTTCGAAATCTAAGATATTGAGGTTTATTCTTGTGGGAGATAATTGCCAACAAATCATGGCACTCACAAAGGAGTACCTTTTAACTCTCCGTCTTAATTTGCTATTTAAGAAAATAAAAATCGTAAATTATAACTTTCACTTATTTTGACAAACTAACTTGACTAAAGTCTTTCTTGCATGACTGACTATGCTTCGGAGTAAACTTGCTTGAATGAAAGCACTCATGAACATAGCAAAGGTTTTTAAGATCTCATGCAACATTAAACTTAAAATCAATAAGATTAATAGTCACCATAAAAGTCTGCAAAAATTGACTCCCAATTACGCTATGATGAACAAATTACTTAATTTCATGGAGATTTAACCAAATAAACAGTGGGTGCCAGGCAATCTCTAAACACATCAGATTTAGAATGCTCTGATTCTATTGACCAGAATTAGCCAAGGAGAGGGAGTACTGATTCCATTACCTCATTAGAGCATTTTCTTAATACTTAACAGGAGAGCTTTCTAACCATGATAAATGATTAAACAAATAAGAAATCTAAAGTTGTGAAGCAAACAACCTGCAAAAGAGTGAAGAAGGATGAGAAATGGAAAAGTTTACTAAGGCCCTTTCGCAGTTACTTTTAACAAGATTTTGCAACAGAAATATAAACAAGTAGCAAACAGAAGTGGAATTAAGACAAAATAATAAAAAAACTCAGTGACTACTTAAACATTCAATACCTAAAAACTGTTAAAGATATATAAGTTTAACTTATTTAATATTCCATAATAAAAAGACTTTTCTGTTTCTATTTTGCTAAACAATGATTTAAATTATCTTTTTCAATAAATCACTAATAAAAACCTATAATATTCCTTTGTTTATATTCTCTAATAAAGAATCTTAGATACTTCACATCACACTCAACATTACTAAATTAGAAAAGTGTTTGCATAAAAGGAGAGCATCCTGAAAATTTTCCTGATCTAGTTTACATCGAGGAACAAATTAGATAAAATACCACAGTAAATAAGATTTAATTATATATTAATTTAGTTTTTAAGATAGTATTACAACACTGAACTTCTCTCAAACTTCTGGGGAGTTTTTAACAATAACAACGATAAAAGTTTAAACAAGTTCTTCAATGATGATTTGGTTATATTAAATGCCCATTTTTTATTAAATACTTTTATCTATTATAGACTTCTCTGGAAGTACTGGTCATCATAGAACCTCACAACTTTAATGAACTCAATGCCAGACGATGGTAAAAAGCTGCTCAAAAATGACTTCTAGAAGTACAACTTATAATGGGTATCTTGAAGATAATCTATCGATCAAAGCAATATAATTAACTAAATAGTGTATAAGTAATATAGTATATTATGATGTATTTATAAGTTTATGTTCAATTAAATTCTTTAACTAATTTTAATTTTAACTAATGAATTAAATCTAATTCACTCTAAAAAATGGCAACTTAACTACTTCCTCAAATATCAAAATAAAATGATTAAAAAACTATAAATATTTTATATTTAATATCAGCTCTGCTGTTGACTGATTCAGAAAACTAATTATAATTCAAACAATAATGTTTGACGAACTCTGACTGTCTCTCTTTTTGCTGTCATGAAACTCTATAAATATGCAAATATGACGATTGCGAAGGATAATATTTCATATTCACTATACTACTGCTTGTTCTATTTCTTACTCTTGGATGTGTTCTGACTGTTTTAGTACTGGTTGTGTGCAAGGTACATTAGAAATACAAGAGATATTGATAAAAATTAATTTTCAATTAATCTACTTTATATTAAATATCATTTTATATAATTCAATAGTACGCAAATGAATAACAGTTTAATAGAATATTGTAACTATAGAAGGAATCATAATTGGTTAAAGATTAGCAGATGCACGTAAATTACCCTTAGAATAATTAGGAAATGCCAATATAAGTTATTCTTAAAGATTATCTCTCAAATGAGAATTAAATCAAAAATAATTACGATTATGAAATTGATAAAAATGAGAGATGTGAATTGAACAAAATTTAAGAAATAGATGATAAAGGCATAAAGTTTGAGATGAAAGAGCCATTGATAGATGAAGATTATGGGTAAATAAGAAGAGACAGGTTAGAGACTAAATTAATCAGACTGGGAACAACAGAAAAGTTTACATATGAAATATTTGATGAATAGGATTGAGTAAACATAAGAGTGTGAAGTATGTTTATTTAATTTAGTTATTATTAAATCATTAACCTAGAGTATAGGGTCTGTTACATGCCTCAATATAGTCTCCTTTATAACTCTTTTTGTTATAGTGCTTAATAAAGTCATCAAATCTACAAAAAGGGGAAGTAGAACCTCTACTTGTGTTAGCATCCAGACAAGTATCAAACTTCAAAGGATGACCATTAAAAGCTATCTTCATTGTGAAGCAACTATGATCTTTTACTTGATTAACACAATCATCGTCATAATAAAGTTCAAAGTATACTTGTGAAGTGTAGGGGACATCCTCGAATTCAAAGTTAACAGGGTCTAAGAAAAGTAAAGTATTGCTTATTCCATCGTCATGCCCAGAGTATATCATATATCTTAGAGTGTCTCGAGATGGATTTTTAGAAAGAATTTCCGATACTCTTTAAAGCATTGCATTTATTGGCTTAGAAAGCTCTTTTGTTACTATAAGTTGCCTTCCTTCTTCTCCTACAGGTATTGTTAAGTATTTAGAAATTATTTATACTGATATTAAATAATGTGTTTATTTAATCTTTCTTTTTTTATTTGACTTATGCATGTCTGAGATATTCATACTCGATGGGAGAATAATTGTACATTCTTGGTTGCCCTTCAAAATCATATGCAATTTAATAATCTTCCAGTTCTGCAATCCAAGGAAACGTTATATTGTTGATAAAGTCATTTGGAATTTTAAATGCTTATACAAGTGGGTATTTCAATATTTCTAAATATTCATCTTAAATGGTTTTAAATGTATCTGCTACTCCCTCTGTTTGAGATTTCTTAGATTGAGCCCAGGGACATCCCCAGAATAAAATATCGTCATTTATGGTTTGTTAAGAATAGGTAAAAACTGGGATCATTTAGTAATTATCCACTATAGATTCGAAATGATGCTCAAAAGCTTGTACTTTCCCATTACTTAGCTTAATTCTTGGCATTCCTTTTCCTTATTTTAGGCTTTGCTTTTCATATAAGAAACTATATACTATAATAATTTTCAGCCTCGGTCAGCTGCTAGAATGTTTTTGTGTTTGGAGGATACATGCCCATCATTTCTGCATAGCTGCTTTAAAGAGCTCTGGGGACTGTAGTTGATTAAATGTAAATCTGATTTGGATTGTAAGTATTATCCAAGAAACTGCCAGCGTCATTTTGCTGTTTTGATTCTATATATCTTTCCCTGTTTAATTTTCCAATTAAATATCTCTGTCTCATTCCTTATTTTGTTAAAGCACCAGGTGGCACATCAAAAACTCCTGGGAATAAGTCTTGAATATTTTAAAATATATTTATTTTTTAAGAATCTTTTTCTTCAATTATATATTAAAATTATATGAATAGGAGCTCTTGCACCATGTCTTACTAATTCAAATACAAAACCAAGTTTTTGTAATCCTTAAATTAATTGTAAATTTGCTGTAAGAAACAGCAAGAGATTTAACTTTATATTTTTCATTTTTAATTTATCATAACTGATTCTATAATATTGTACATGAATTTTTAGAAATTAATTTTAAACGAGGAGTAAATAAAAACAGAAATTAATTACGCATCATTATATTTAAAATGGAGCAGCGAGATTCTTAAACCTTTGTCATAACCAGGTAAAAAGAACTCAGATTTTTCAACTATAATTTAATATTTTTAAAATCAAAAGACTTATCTATCATTATCATAGCTATTTCTCTTATTTTTAAGCTATTTTTATTGATGAGCATAATTTTTATATAGACATTATATCAAAAACAGATAAATTTTCTTATATATTAGACAAGAACTGGATCTAATATTTACTTCTCAAAATTAATAGAAAATAAGATTTGATGAAATTGACTTCATGATAAATTCTTCGTTCATAGATTTATTTTGAAAAATGTAAAAATATAAGTCTAATAACAAATCATATAAAATGCAATTAGTAATTAAGAAGTTATAAATGCATTTTTTTATCGCATATTTTAAGACTTCATGCTGATAAGTTAAAAATAATTTAGAATAATCATTTTCGTGACAGTTGTATTATATTTCATGTTTATTTATTCCTAATCATTTTTATTTTATTAATATTACTAATGACATAATTATTAGGAATTAAATATATTAAGCGGAAGTATATTTGATAATAATAATTAGATCACATTGAGGTTTCTGGTGACCCTCGATCTGATATATGTTTAATATATATAAGGGACAAGCCCTTTCAATGATTGAGGAGTCTTGTTTGAAACAACAAAATTCTTCCTTTTTCATTTAGACAGCAGGTGTCTAGTCAACTGTGCCTGTTCTCTGTTCTTCACTTTCTTTTCTTCTTTTTGATGAACTTTGTTTTCATGTGTGTCATCTTTTATTCATCTTTCGAAGCTATCTTTGTTTATGATTTATGAATCTTGAGTTTTTCCAAATCTTAGCTCAGTTTCTAGAAGTTTCTAAGTCTCTGCACATTTCTTAAGGTACAACTAATTTTCTATTCTTTTGTTTTGAACTCTTATTCTGGGTTTTCTGGTTTTTCCAAATTTATTTTAATATTAATTTTGTGATTGTAGTTCAATCATTAAGTCTATTAAGAATATTTCTTTATTAATATTTATATCTTTGGTCCTGATCAGGTTTGGAGTTCTTCCTTAATTTCTGATGTCAACAGAAAAGTTTTCTGATATTTTTAGCAAGTATGGTGACGCTTTAATTGGTTCTCCTGATTTGTCATTAGTGAGTTCATTCTGTGACTGGAGTTTAGAGCATTCCTTTATGGAAGCTTCTTGTACTGTTTAAGGGTCCTGTGAAGTACTTTGAGTTTGGTAAAAAAAATTTTCAAAAAGTTTCTCTTACTTAGGTTGGGTCTCTTAGTTTTCCTTATTTAGTACCTTAAGTGCGTCATTGCCTTAGTTTCCAATTTATTCCTATTTAGTACTAAAAACTTGGTCAAATAGGTTATTTTTGAAAATGGGGTTTTGTTGGAGTGGTCTCTGGGTTTTGTGAGTTTCAAATTGCTGTCATAAAAAGCAATTTGGTTTGAATTGATCAGCCCAAGTGGGAGATATTTTACTCGGTTGTGTGATTGGTTTACCCCATATGTCTAAGGTTGGTAGCTTTGTATTGGAGCTATTGAATAGGCTCACCTAGTTCTAAGGATTAGGCGCTCTGTTAAATAAATTACTACCTTGAGAATACAAATGAGAGTCTTAGTTGAATAGTTTTCTATTAAAGTCACTATTAAATAGTGATGGTTGACTAATGGTTTGGTCGATCGTAGCCTGACTCTTCTTTGTACTTGCTGGTTCCGGTGTCTGTTGTATATGCTGCTTAGTTTGTCAATTTTTGGGACTGTTGGCTCCTTGATCTTTGAGCTTTCTATTTCTGATTTTTGCCTCTACCTCTTCTTTAAATCTCATTGAGAAATAATCTGTAATTTTTGGCTCGTCTATTGCCAGCGCTAA
>ARYC01008567.1:0-15735 GCA_000711775.1 Oxytricha trifallax
TATTATAAAGCATAATTTATATAGATTTAAAGCTAAAAATGAAAAATTTTAGAATTAATTATAGAAATTAAGAAATAAGATTTTTAAATAAAATTGCTTTTTATCTTGTTCGTTGATTTATGTAAACTAAGAAAGAATTAAAATACATTATAAATATAATGCAAAATCTTAATACTATTTACTATTCAGAGTGCCTCTTTATTTGTAATTATTGCTAATCCCTATAGTTCTTTTGCGCCAAGTCTTTTATTTTTTTCTTAATATCTAATTTCTTTTACCTTAGAGATATAATGTTATTCTTTACATTTTACTTTGATTGATTGTAAAATTATTTATATTTTCTTGGGCATTTCTCTACAGCAGTCTCACTAATTTTAAAATGAAAAACTATGAAACAGTATAGTGTTTTTTTCTGACAATTCTGTTAATGTCGAACTTATTGTTGAAATATTTTTCATTATTTCAGAATTTCATTGTTCAATTACCCAGGTCCTCACCATCTTTCATTTAATTATTGCTAATTATTTTTGGTATATTCCCACTTTTAAATAAAGTGTATATATTTCCTTGTTAGAACTGACATCACAATATCACTTTATTTAAATCCGTTTTTTTAGTTGATTTTTGACAGTAGTATTTTAAAAATATATTTAATACTTTTCTCTTTTCTAGACATTGATTCACATTCGTTCTCGTTCATTAACAGATGAAGATCTAATTTTTGGTTTTTATTATGCAAATCTTTTACAAGAACTTAAGTATCCAATTTTCTCTTCCCTAAATATGCCGGAACTTGAAATGTGCAGTTAGTTAACTTTATCTTTATCCATTAATCTTTTCTCGGATTTTATCAACAATAACCATCAGAAAAAAATATTTTAATACTCCTAAAATGATTTTCAGAAAATATTGCGTTATTACTCCTATGTGAGATCATGATTTATCGTATATAAAAAAAAAATTACATCTCTCAAAGAAAATTAACATCATGAGTTATATAAGTTCTAATATTTAAAATCTCAACTTTAATATAAATAAAATAAGAATGAAATAAATTTATGAATTCGACAAAAACTTAACTAAATATATGATTTCCGAATGTAAAATTTTCACAAAATCTAAAAATTTATAATAAAATATAAAACTAAATAAAAGATCCCAATACAAAAAAATTTTTGAATGTTATATTTGAACAAAATTAAAATGATATATTAATGATTAAAATATTTTAATAAATAAAGGTAAGGAAAAAATAAGAAAAATGTTGAAAATTGCTCATTATGCTAATATAATATGGCGTTTAATAAATAAACCGATCCTGATTTAATTTTTTATCGATGTCTAAATGACTTCTGATATTTTTTGGAGTTTTGTGGAAAATTTAAATTAAAAGTTGAGTTTTGCCATAAATATGTTCTGCTTCTAGGCAAAAAATTTTAAATCAAAAATAAAAAAATGATCCCTCTATACTTTTAAAAAATGACTATTTATCTGGTGTTCTGGTGTCACCTTCTTGCTTAGGAGCCTATATTTAGTGGATTTGCATAAATCAAGGTCACGTCATGAATTTTCGTGATCCTTTCCCGCTGCTCTGAAAACAATTAAAATCAAATCTATACATACTCACTCATCAATGCCTCTAATGAAACTTGAAATACCTGCATTTATGCGTGTTTTAAAGATAAATCAAATCTATTTTAATATTCGTGTTCAGCGAGGTCTAAATGACCAGAAAAGATATTATCGGGAGTAATGGGAACTATATATTGCAAGTTGAGTTTTGCCGGTAAAGGTTTAGCTCCTGGTCCTAATTTAAATAATCGAAAATTGGACAAATTTCCGCCATTTAACTTTTAAAATATTACTATATATCTGGTGTTCTGGTGTCACACTCTTTCTTATGAGCACAAAATTATGGATTTGCTTAGTTCCGAGTCACCTCATGAATTTTCGTGACCCTTCTTAAGCTGCTCTGAAAACCATTAAAATCAATACTTAACATACTCACTCATAAATGCCAAAATCTTTGCGCGTTTTGAACATAAATCAATTCTGTAGATAATTTTTCAACAATGTCTATATGACTAGAATGGATATTTTCTGGAGTTTTGTGGGAAATTTAAATTAAAAGTTGAGTTTTGCCATATATATATGTTCTGCTACTAGGCAAAAAATTAAAAATAAAAAAAAATGATCCCTCTATACTTTTATATTCCGGTATCAATCTCTTGCTCAGAAGCCCAAATTTAGTTGATTCGCTTAATTCCAGATCATCTCATAAATTTCCGTGATCTTCTCCAGCTGCCTTAAAAAGCATAAAATTTGATGTTTAACATACGCACTAATCAATGCTTCTAATGAAACTTGAAATACCTGCATTTATGCGTGTTTTAAAGATAAATCAAATCTATTTTAATATTCGGTTTAAACGATGTCCAAATGACAAGAATGGATATTTTCGGAAGAAATTGGGAACTATATATTGCAAGTTGAGTTTTGCCGGTAAAGGTTTAGCTCCTGGTCCTAATTTAAATAATCGAAAATTGGACAAATTGACGCCCCATTTAACTTTTTAATATTACTATATATCTGGTGTTCTGGTGTCACACTCTTTCTTAGGAGCACAAAATTATGGATTTGCTTAATTCCGAGTCACCTCATGAATTTTCGTGACCCTCTTAAGCTGCTCTGAAAACCATTAAAATCAATACTTAACATACTCACTCATATATGCCAAAATCTTTGCGCGTTTTGAACATAAATCAATTCTGTAGTATAATTTTTCAACAATGTCTATATGACTAGAATGGATATTTTCAGGAGTTTTGTGGGAAATTTAAATTAAAAGTTGAATTTTGCCATATATATGTTCTGCTCCTAGGCAAAAAATTAAAAAAAATAAAAAAATGATCCCTCTATACTTTTAAAAAATGACTATTTATCTGGTGTTCTGGTGTCACCTTCTTGCTTAGGAGCCTATATTTAGTGGATTTGCATAAATCAAGGTCACGTCATGAATTTTCGTGATCCTTTCCCGCTGCTCTGAAAACAATTAAAATCAAATCTATACATACTCACTCATCAATGCCTCTAATGAAACTTGAAATACCTGCATTTATGCGTGTTTTAAAGATAAATCAAATCTATTTTAATATTCGTGTTCAGCGAGGTCTAAATGACCAGAATTGATATTTTCGGGAGTTTTTGGGAAATATAAATTGCAAGTTGAGTTTTGCCGGGGAAAGGTTCGGCTCCTGGGCCAAATTTTAAAAATCAAAAAATGGACAAATTGACCTTACTATAACTTTTGAAAATGACTATATATTTGGTGTTCTAGTGTCATAATCTTGATCAGGAGCCCAAATTTAGTGGATTTGCTTAATTCCAGGTCACCTCATGAATTTCCGTGACCCTCTCCCGCTGCCTTGAAAACCCTAAAAATCAAAGTATAACATACTCACTCATCAGTTCTTATAATGAAACTTCAAATGCCTGCATCTCTGCGCGTTTTGAATATAGATCAATTCTAATTTTATATTCGTGTTCAGCGAGGTCTAAATGACCAGAAAAGATATTTTCGGGAATTTTTGAGAAATTAAAAATGAAAGTTGAGTTTTGCCGGGGAAAGGTTTAGCTCCTGGGCCAAATTTTAAAAATCAAAAAATGGACAAATTGACGCCCCTAGAACTTTTGAAAATGACTATATATTTGGTGTTCCAGTGTCACACTCTTGATCAGGAGCCCAAATTTAGTGGATTTGCTTAATTCAGGTCACCTCATGAATTTCCGTGACCCTCTCCCGCTGCCTTGAAAACCCTAAAAATCAAAGTATAACATGCTCACTCATCAGTTCTTATAATGAAACTTCAAATGCCTGCATCTCTGCGCGTTTTGAATATAAATCAATTCTAATTTTATATTCGTGTTCAGCGAGGTCTAAATGACCAGAAAAGATATTGTCGGGAATTTTTGAGAAATAAAAAATGAAAGTTGAGTTTTGCCGGGGAAAGGTTCGGCTCCTGGGCCAAATTTTAAAAATCAAAAAATGGACAAATTGACGCCCCTATAACTTTTGAAAATGATTATATATTTGGTGTTCCAGTGTCACACTCATGATCAGGAGCCCAAACTTAGTGGATTTGCTTAATTCCAGGTCACCTCATGAATTTCCGTGACCCTCTCCCGCTGCCTTGAAAACCCTAAAAATCAAAGTATAACATACTCACTCATCAGTTCTTATAATGAAACTTCAAATGCCTGCATCTCTGCGCGTTTTGAATATAGATCAATTCTAATTTTATATTCGTGTTCAGCGAGGTCTAAATGACCAGAAAAGATATTTTCGGGAATTTTTGAGAAATTAAAAATGAAAGTTGAGTTTTGCCGGGGAAAGGTTTAGCTCCTGGGCCAAATTTTAAAAATCAAAAAATGGACAAATTGACGCCCCTAGAACTTTTGAAAATGACTATATATTTGGTGTTCCAGTGTCACACTCTTGATCAGGAGCCCAAATTTAGTGGATTTGCTTAATTCCAGGTCACCTCATGAATTTCCGTGACCCTCTCCCGCTGCCTTGAAAACCCTAAAAATCAAAGTATAACATACTCACTCATCAGTTCTTATAATGAAACTTCAAATGCCTGCATCTCTGCGCGTTTTGAATATAAATCAATTCTAATTTTATATTCGTGTCCAGCGAGGTCTAAATGACCAGAAAAGATATTTTCGGGAATTTTTGAGAAATAAAAAATGAAAGTTGAGTTTTGCCGGGGATAGGTTCGGCTCCTGGGCCAAATTTTAAAAATCAAAAAATGGACAAATTGACGCCCCTATAACTTTTGAAAATGACTATATATTTGGTGTTCCAGTGTCACACTCATGATCAGGAGCCCAAACTTAGTGGATTTGCTTAATTCCAGGTCACCTCATGAATTTCCGTGACCCTCTCCCGCTGCCTTGAAAACCCTAAAAATCAAAGTATAACATACTCACTCATCAGTTCTTATAATGAAACTTCAAATGCCTGCATCTCTGCGCGTT
Organism: Oxytricha trifallax; assembly: GCA_000711775.1. Lineage (NCBI taxonomy): Eukaryota > Ciliophora > Spirotrichea > Sporadotrichida > Oxytrichidae > Oxytricha > Oxytricha trifallax. The sequence continues at coordinate 5,041 of ARYC01008567.1, forward strand.
TTGAATATAAATCAATTCTAATTTTATATTCGTGTCCAGCGAGGTCTAAATGACCAGAAAAGATATTTTCGGGAATTTTTGAGAAATAAAAAATGAAAGTTGAGTTTTGCCGGGGATAGGTTCGGCTCCTGGGCCAAATTTTAAAAATCAAAAAATGGACAAATTGACGCCCCTATAACTTTTGAAAATGACTATATATTTGGTTGTTCCGGTGTTACACTATTGATCAGGAGCCCAAATTTAGTGGATTTGCTTAATTCCAGGTCACCTCATGAATTTCCGTGACCCTCTCCCGCTTGAAAACCCTAAAAATCAAAGTATAACATACTCACTCATCAGTTCTTATAATGAAACTTCAAATGCCTGCATCTCTGCGCGTTTTGAATATAAATCAATTCTAATTTTATATTCGTGTCCAGCGAGGTCTAAATGACCAGAAAAGATATTTTCGGGAATTTTTGAGAAATAAAAAATGAAAGTTGAGTTTTGCCGGGGATAGGTTCGGCTCCTGGGCCAAATTTTAAAAATCAAAAAATGGACAAATTGACGCCCCTATAACTTTTGAAAATGACTATTATTTGGTGTTCCAGTGTCACACTCATGATCAGGAGCCCAAACTTAGTGGATTTGCTTAATTCCAGGTCACCTCATGAATTTCCGTGACCCTCTCCCGCTGCCTTGAAAACCCTAAAAATCAAAGTATAACATACTCACTCATGTTCTTATAATAAAACTTCACATGCCTGCATCTCTGCGCGTTTTGAATATAGATCAATTCTAATTTTATATTCGTGTTCAGCGAGGTCTAAATGACCAGAAAAGATATTTTCGGGAATTTTTGAGAAATTAAAAATGAAAGTTGAGTTTTGCCGGGGAAAGGTTTAGCTCCTGGGCCAAATTTTAAAAATCAAAAAATGGACAAATTGACGCCCCTAGAACTTTTGAAAATGACTATATATTTGGTGTTCCAGTGTCACACTCTTGATCAGGAGCCCAAATTTAGTGGATTTGCTTAATTCCAGGTCACCTCATGAATTTCCGTGACCCTCTCCCGCTGCCTTGAAAACCCTAAAAATCAAAGTATAACATACTCACTCATCAGTTCTTATAATGAAACTTCAAATGCCTGCATCTCTGCGCGTTTTGAATATAGATCAATTCTAATTTTATATTCGTGTTCAGCGAGGTCTAAATGACCAGAAAAGATATTTTCGGGAATTTTTGAGAAATTAAAAATGAAAGTTGAGTTTTGCCGGGGAAAGGTTTAGCTCCTGGGCCAAATTTTAAAAATCAAAAAATGGACAAATTGACGCCCCTAGAACTTTTGAAAATGACTATATATTTGGTGTTCCAGTGTCACACTCTTGATCAGGAGCCCAAATTTAGTGGATTTGCTTAATTCCAGGTCACCTCATGAATTTCCGTGACCCTCTCCCGCTGCCTTGAAAACCCTAAAAATCAAAGTATAACATACTCACTCATCAGTTCTTATAATGAAACTTCAAATGCCTGCATCTCTGCGCGTTTTGAATATAAATCAATTCTAATTTTATATTCGTGTCCAGCGAGGTCTAAATGACCAGAAAAGATATTTTCGGGAATTTTTGAGAAATAAAAAATGAAAGTTGAGTTTTGCCGGGGATAGGTTCGGCTCCTGGGCCAAATTTTAAAAATCAAAAAATGGACAAATTGACGCCCCTATAACTTTTGAAAATGACTATATATTTGGTGTTCCAGTGTCACACTCTTGATCAGGAGCCCAAATTTAGTGGATTTGCTTAATTCCAGGTCAACTCATGAATTTCCGTGACCCTCTCCGGCCGCTGCCTTGAAAACCCTAAAAATCAAAGTATAACATACTCACTCATCAGTTCTTATAATGAAACTTCAAATGCCTGCATCTCTGCGCGTTTTGAATATGAATCAATTCTAATTTTATATTCGTGTTCAGCGAGGTCTAAATGACCAGAAAAGATATTTTCGGGAATTTTTGAGAAATAAAAAATGAAAGTTGAGTTTTGCCGGGGAAAGGTTCGGCTCCTGGGCCAAATTTTAAAAATCAAAAAATGGACAAATTGACGCCCCTATAACTTTTGAAAATGATTATATATTTGGTGTTCCAGTGTCACACTCATGATCAGGAGCCCAAACTTAGTGGATTTGCTTAATTCCAGGTCACCTCATGAATTTCCGTGACCCTCTCCCGCTGCCTTGAAAACCCTAAAAATCAAAGTATAACATACTCACTCATCAGTTCTTATAATGAAACTTCAAATGCCTGCATCTCTGCGCGTTTTGAATATAAATCAATTCTAATTTTATATTCGTGTTCAGCGAGGTCAAAATGACCAGAAAAGATATTTTCTAGAATTTTTGAGATATAAAAAATGAAAGTTGAGTTTTGCCGGGGAAAGGTTCGGCTCCTGGGCCAAATTTTAAAAATCAAAAAATGGACAAATTGAAGCCCCTATAACTTTAGAAAATGACTTTATATTTGGTGTTCCAGTGTCACACTCTTGATCAGGAGCCCAAATTTAGTGGATTTGCTTAATTCCAGGTCACCTCATGAATTTCCGTGACCCTCTCCCGCTGCCTTGAAAACCCTAAAAATCAAAGTATAACATACTCACTCATCAGTTCTTATAATGAAACTTCAAATGCCTGCATCTCTGCGCGTTTTGAATATAAATCAATTCTAATTTTATATTCGTGTCCAGCGAGGTCTAAATGACCAGAAAAGATATTTTCGGGAATTTTTGAGAAATAAAAAATGAAAGTTGAGTTTTGCCGGGGATAGGTTCGGCTCCTGGGCCAAATTTTAAAAATCAAAAAATGGACAAATTGACGCCCCTATAACTTTTGAAAATGACTATATATTTGGTGTTCCAGTGTCACACTCATGATCAGGAGCCCAAACTTAGTGGATTTGCTTAATTCCAGGTCACCTCATGAATTTCCGTGACCCTCTCCCGCTGCCTTGAAAACCCTAAAAATCAAAGTATAACATACTCACTCATCAGTTCTTATAATGAAACTTCAAATGCCTGCATCTCTGCGCGTTTTGAATATAGATCAATTCTAATTTTATATTCGTGTTCAGCGAGGTCTAAATGACCAGAAAAGATATTTTCGGGAATTTTTGAGAAATTAAAAATGAAAGTTGAGTTTTGCCGGGGAAAGGTTTAGCTCCTGGGCCAAATTTTAAAAATCAAAAAATGGACAAATTGACGCCCCTAGAACTTTTGAAAATGACTATATATTTGGTGTTCCAGTGTCACACTCTTGATCAGGAGCCCAAATTTAGTGGATTTGCTTAATTCCAGGTCACCTCATGAATTTCCGTGACCCTCTCCCGCTGCCTTGAAAACCCTAAAAATCAAAGTATACCATACTCACTCATCAGTTCTTATAATGAAACTTCAAATGCCTGCATCTCTGCGCGTTTTGAATATAGATCAATTCTAATTTTATATTCGTGTTCAGCGAGGTCTAAATGACCAGAAAAGATATTTTCGGGAATTTTTGAGAAATTAAAAATGAAAGTTGAGTTTTGCCGGGGAAAGGTTTAGCTCCTGGGCCAAATTTTAAAAATCAAAAAATGGACAAATTGACGCCCCTAGAACTTTTGAAAATGACTATATATTTGGTGTTCCAGTGTCACACTCTTGATCAGGAGCCCAAATTTAGTGGATTTGCTTAATTCCAGGTCACCTCATGAATTTCCGTGACCCTCTCCCCTGCCTTGAAAACCCTAAAAATCAAAGTATAACATACTCACTCATCAGTTCTTATAATGAAACTTCAAATGCCTGCATCTCTGCGCGTTTTGAATAAAAATCAATTCTAATTTTATATTCGTGTCCAGCGAGGTCTAAATGACCAGAAAAGATATTTTCGGGAATTTTTGAGAAAGAAAAAATGAAAATTGAGTTTTGCCGGGGAAAGGTACGGCTCCTGGGCCAAATTTTAAAAATCAAAAAATGGACAAATTGACGCCCCTATAACTTTTGAAAATGACTATATATCTGGTGTTCCAGTGTCACACACATGATCAGGAGCCCAAACTTAGTGGATTTGCTTAATTCCAGGTCACCTCATGAATTTCCGTGACCCTCTCCCGCTGCCTTGAAAACCCTAAAAATCAAAGTATAACATACTCACTCATGTTCTTATAATGAAACTTCAAATGCCTGCATCTCTGCGCGTTATGAATATAAATCAATTCTAATTTTATATTCGTGTCCAGCGAGGTCAAAATGACCAGAAAAGATATTTTCGGGAATTTTTGAGAAATAAAAAATGAAAGTTGAGTTTTGCCGGAAAAAAGTTCGGCTCCTGGGCCAAATTTTAAAAATCAAAAAATGGACAAATTGACGCCCCTATAACTTTTGAAAATGACTATATAATTGGTGTTCCAGTCTCACACTCTTGATCAGGAGCCCAAATTTAGTGGATTTGCTTAATTCCAGGTCACCTCATGAATTTCCGTGACCCTCTCCCGCTGCTTGAAAACCCTAAAAATCAAAGTATAACATACTCACTCATCAGTTCTTATAATGAAACTTCAAATGCCTGCATCTCTGCGCGTTATGAATATAAATCAATTCTAATTTTATATTCGTGTCCAGCGAGGTCAAAATGACCAGAAAAGATATTTTCGGGAATTTTTGAGAAATAAAAAATGAAAGTTGAGTTTTGCCGGAAAAAAGTTCGGCTCCTGGGCCAAATTTTAAAAATCAAAAAATGGACAAATTGACGCCCCTATAACTTTTGAAAATGACTATATAATTGGTGTTCCAGTCTCACACTCATGATCAGGAGCCCAAACTTAGTGGATTTGCTTAATTCCAGGTCACCTCATGAATTTCCGTGACCCTCTCCCGCTGCTTGAAAACCCTAAAAATCAAAGTATAACATACTCACTCATCAGTTCGTATAATGAAACTTCAAATGCCTGCATCTCTGCGCGTTTTGAATATAAATCAATTCTAATTTTATATTCGTGTTCAGCAAGGTCAAAATGACCAGAAAAGATATTTTCGGGAATTTTTGAGAAATAAAAAATGAAAGTTGAGTATTGCCGGGGAAAGGTTCAGCTCCTGGGCCAAATTTTAAAAATCAAAAAATGGACAAATTGACGCCCCTAGAACTTTTGAAAATGACTATATATTTGGTGTTCCAGTGTCACACTCATGATCAGGAGCCCAAACTTAGTGGATTTGCTTAATTCCAGGTCACCTCATGAATTTCCGTGACCCTCTCCCGCTGCCTTGAAAACCCTAAAAATCAAAGTATAACATACTCACTCATCAGTTCTTATAATGAAACTTCAAATGCCTGCATCTCTGCGCGTTTTGAATATAGATCAATTCTAATTTTATATTCGTGTTCAGCGAGGTCTAAATGACCAGAAAAGATATTTTCGGGAATTTTTGAGAAATTAAAAATGAAAGTTGAGTTTTGCCGGGGAAAGGTTTAGCTCCTGGGCCAAATTTTAAAAATCAAAAAATGGACAAATTGACGCCCCTAGAACTTTTGAAAATGACTATATATTTGGTGTTCCAGTGTCACACTCTTGATCAGGAGCCCAAATTTAGTGGATTTGCTTAATCAAGTCACCACATGAATTTCCTTGACCCTCTCCCGCTGCCATGAAAACCTAAAAATCGATGTTTAACATACTCACTCATCAGTTCTTATAATGAAACTTCAAATGCCTGCATCTCTGCGCGTTTTGAATATAAGTCAATTCTAATTTTATATTCGTGTTCAGCAAGGTCAAAATGACCAGAAAATATATTTTCGGGAATTTTTGAGAAATAAAAAATGAAGGTTGAGTATTGCCGGGGAAAGGTTCGGCTCCTGGGCCAAATTTTAAAAATCAAAAAATGGACAAATTGACCCCCCTATAACTTTTGAAAATGACTATATATTTGGTGTTCCAGTGTCACACTCTTGATCAGGAGCCCAAATTTAGTGGATTTGCTTAATTCCAGGTCACCTCATGAATTTCCGTGACCCTCTCCCGCTGCCTTGAAAACCCTAAAAATCAAAGTATAACATACTCACTCATTCATCAGTTCTTATAATGAAACTTCAAATGCCTGCAACTCTGCGCGTTTTGAATATATGTCAATTCTAATTTTATATTCGTGTTCAGCGAGGTCTAAATGACCAGAAAAGATATTTTCGGGAATTTTTGAGAAATAAAAAATGAAAGTTGAGTGTTCCAACCGAGACCCCCCTCCCAGGCCTAAAACTAGACCCCTCCCCACCCTAACTAGACCCCCCTCCCACCTCAACAACATCCCTATTCATATTAAAATTTTGATTCTCGATGTTAAAATCATTTTCCTTCATGACATCTTGATCTCATAATATTTTTTTACATAAAATATATCATTTTTTTTATAAATGCTTTAAAACAAATCAAATGCTACTCTTTATTAAATTTCTTATTTTACAACTTTCTCTTCTTCCGCCGACTTTTTGCTTCGATGCTCCCATAGGAAATTAATTAAAAGCATATTTCCATTTGACTCGGTAATAATATAATAAAAATTTATGAGCCAAAAACTCATACAACTAACTTTATTAAAAAAAATTCAATATAAACACTCTATTAATATGTATTCGAAATATGATTAATTTTTATAATAAATTTTCCTAATTTTATATACATATTACTAATAATATTTTTATATAAACTAATAGTTATGGAAAAAATTCATTTGAAAAGTATTAAAATAAAATCTATTTAAACATGTATTATTAAGAAGTTTGTAAAGTTAATGATTTAAATATAAATAACTTCTTGATTTATTTTTAGATAGTTTTTTTTTTTTTTTAAAAATAATAATACATGCTTAAATAGATTTTATTTTAATACTTTTCAAATGAATTTTTTCCATAACTATTAGTTTATATAAAAATATTATTACTAATATGTATATAAAATTAGGAAAATTTATTATAAAAATTAATCATATTTCGAATACATATTAATAGAGTGTTTATATTGAATTTTTTTTAATAAAGTTAGTTGTATGAGTTTTTTGGCTCATAATTTTTTATTATATTATTACCGAGTCAAATGGAAATATGCTCTTAATTAATTTCCTATGGGAGCATCTAAGTAAAAAAGTCGGCGGAAGAAGAGAAAGTTGTAAAATAAGAAATTTAATAAAGAGTAGCATTTAATTTATTTTAAAATATTTTTTAAAAAATGATATATTTTATGTAAAAAAATATTATGAGATCAAGATGTCATGAAGGAAAATGAGTTTGACATCGAGAATCAAAATTTTAATATAAATAGGGATGTTGTTGAGGTGGGAGGGGGTCTAGTTATGGTGGGAGGGGGGTCTCGTTTTAGGTCTGAGAGGGGGGGTCTCGGTTGGAACATTGAGTTTTGCCAGGGAAAGGTACGGCTCCTGGGCCAAAATTTTAAAAATCAAAAAATGGACAAATTGACGCCCCTATAACTTTTGAAAATGACTATATATTTGGTGTTCCTATGTCACACTCTTGATCAGGAGCCCAAATTTAGTGGATTTGCTTAATTCCAGGTCAACTCATGAATTTCCGTGACCCTCTCCCGCTGCCTTGAAAACCCTAAAAATCAAAGTATAACATACTCACTCATCAGTTCGTATAATGAAACTTCAAATGCCTGCATCTCTGCGCGTTTTGAATATAAATCAATTCTAATTTTATATTCGTGTTCAGCGAGGTCAAAATGACCAGAAAAGATATTTTCTAGAATTTTTGAGATATAAAAAATGAAAGTTGAGTTTTGCCGGGGAAAGGTTCGGCTCCTGGGCCAAATTTTAAAAATCAAAAAATGGACAAATTGAAGCCCCTATAACTTTAGAAAATGACTTTATATTTGGTGTTCCAGTGTCACACTCTTGATCAGGAGCCCAAATTTAGTGGATTTGCTTAATTCCAGGTCACCTCATGAATTTCCGTGACCCTCTCCCGCTGCCTTGAAAACCCTAAAAATCAAAGTATAACATACTCACTCATCAGTTCTTATAATGAAACTTCAAATGCCTGCATCTCTGCGCGTTTTGAATATAAATCAATTCTAATTTTATATTCGTGTCCAGCGAGGTCTAAATGACCAGAAAAGATATTTTCGGGAATTTTTGAGAAATAAAAAATGAAAGTTGAGTTTTGCCGGGGATAGGTTCGGCTCCTGGGCCAAATTTTAAAAATCAAAAAATGGACAAATTGACGCCCCTATAACTTTTGAAAATGACTATATATTTGGTGTTCCAGTGGTCACACTCTTGTTCAGGAGCCCAAATTTAGTGGATTTGCTTAATTCCAGGTCACCTCATGAATTTCCGTGACCCTCTCCCGCTGCCTTGAAAACCCTAAAAATCAAAGTATAACATACTCACTCATCAGTTCTTATAATGAAACTTCAAATGCCTGCATCTCTGCGCGTTTTGAATATAAGTCAATTCTAATTTTATATTCGTATTCAGCAAGGTCTAAATGACCAGAAAAGATATTTTCGGGAATTTTAGAGAAATAAAAAATGAAAGTTGAGTTTTGCCGGGGAAAGGTTCGGCTCCTGGGCCAAATTTTAAAAATCAAAATGGACAAATTGACGCCCCTATAACTTTTGAAAATGATTATATATTTGGTGTTCCAGTGTCACACTCATGATCAGGAGCCCAAACTTAGTGGATTTGCTTAATTCCAGGTCACCTCATGAATTTCCGTGACCCTCTCCCGCTGCCTTGAAAACCCTAAAAATCAAAGTATAACATACTCACTCATCAGTTCTTATAATGAAACTTCAAATGCCTGCATCTCTGCGCGTTTTGAATATAAATCAATTCTAATTTTATATTCGTGTCCAGCGAGGTCTAAATGACCAGAAAAGATATTTTCGGGAATTTTTGAGAAATAAAAAATGAAAGTTGAGTTTTGCCGGGGATAGGTTCGGCTCCTGGGCCAAATTTTAAAAATCAAAAAATGGACAAATTGACGCCCCTATAACTTTTGAAAATGACTATATATTTGGTGTTCCAGTGGTCACACTCATGATCAGGAGCCCAAACTTAGTGGATTTGCTTAATTCCAGGTCACCTCATGAATTTCCGTGACCCTCTCCCGCTGCCTTGAAAACCCTAAAAATCAAAGTATAACATACTCACTCATCAGTTCTTATAATGAAACTTCAAATGCCTGCATCTCTGCGCGTTTTGAATATAGATCAATTCTAATTTTATATTCGTGTTCAGCGAGGTCTAAATGACCAGAAAAGATATTTTCGGGAATTTTTGAGAAATTAAAAATGAAAGTTGAGTTTTGCCGGGGAAAGGTTTAGCTCCTGGGCCAAATTTTAAAAATCAAAAAATGGACAAATTGACGCCCCTAGAACTTTTGAAAATGACTATATATTTGGTGTTCCAGTGTCACACTCTTGATCAGGAGCCCAAATTTAGTGGATTTGCTTAATTCCAGGTCACCTCATGAATTTCCGTGACCCTCTCCCGCTGCCTTGAAAACCCTAAAAATCAAAGTATAACATACTCACTCATCAGTTCTTATAATGAAACTTCAAATGCCTGCATCTCTGCGCGTTATGAATATAAATCAATTCTAATTTTATATTCGTGTTCAGCGAGGTCAAAATGACCAGAAAATATATTTTCGGGAATTTTTGAGATATAAAAAATGAAAGTTGAGTTTTGCCGGAAAAAAGTTCGGGCTCCTGGGCCAAATTTTAAAAATCAAAAAATGGACAAATTGACGTCCCTATAACTTTTGAAAATGACTATATAATTGGTGTTCCAGTCTCACACTCTTGATCAGGAGCCCAAATTTAGTGGATTTGCTTAATTCCAGGTCACCTCATGAATTTCCGTGACCCTCTCCCGCTGCTGAAAACCCTAAAAATCGATGTTTAACAACTCACTCATCAGTTCTTATAATGAAACTTCAAATGCCTGCATCTCTGCGCGTTTTGAATATAGATCAATTCTAATTTTATATTCGTGTTCAGCGAGGTCTAAATGACCAGAAAAGATATTTTCGGGAATTTTTGAGAAATTAAAAATGAAAGTTGAGTTTTGCCGGGGAAAGGTTTAGCTCCTGGGCCAAATTTTAAAAATCAAAAAATGGACAAATTGACGCCCCTAGAACTTTTGAAAATGACTATATATTTGGTGTTCCAGTGTCACACTCTTGATCAGGAGCCCAAATTTAGTGGATTTGCTTAATTCCAGGTCACCTCATGAATTTCCGTGACCCTCTCCCGCTGCCTTGAAAACCCTAAAAATCAAAGTATAACATACTCACTCATCAGTTCTTATAACGAAACTTCAAATGCCTGCATCTCTGCGCGTTTTGAATATAGATCAATTCTAATTTTATATTCGTGTTCAGCGAGGTCTAAATGACCAGAAAAGATATTTTCGGGAATTTTTGAGAAATTAAAAATGAAAGTTGAGTTTTGCCGGGGAAAGGTTTAGCTCCTGGGCCAAATTTTAAAAATCAAAAAATGGACAAATTGACGCCCCTAGAACTTTTGAAAATGACTATATATTTGGTGTTCCAGTGTCACACTCTTGATCAGGAGCCCAAATTTAGTGGATTTGCTTAATTCCAGGTCACCTCATGAATTTCCGTGACCCTCTCCCGCTGCCTTGAAAACCCTAAAAATCAAAGTATAAC
>ARYC01008568.1:0-22777 GCA_000711775.1 Oxytricha trifallax
TAGTTATATTTTCTTAGATTTTAAAAAATAATCATTGCCTAAAATAGGTCGAATGTAGAAAAGTGTAATTTTGCTATAAAATGTCTTCGACCAATTTCATAAAAGTGCCTCTTGAAAGGTGAAGGAATGCTTTCTAATTTTTTATTTTATGTTTTTCCTGCTAAGTAATAAATTCTACATCTTTCCTGTGTCTCCAGAGCATTGGATATTAAGAATGAAACTTGGTGTTGGCAAATGTTCGATTTCGAGATTCCCAAAATTTCCCAAAAATTGCAATAAATTTTAGCAATTTTTGCAAATAAAAATAGTTGCGATTTGAAGCCCTTCCCGTGCGATTCAGAGCCTGTTATTGAAGACCGAAATTTTTATTTTGAAATTTAATTTAATTAATTTTTGGCAAATTTAAATTTAAATTAATCAATCTTAGGGCTTTTTAATTTCTATAATTTCAAAAACTCATACTTCAACAATATCCAAGTGACCTCAAAAATAACTCATCTTGTAGAGAATTAAAAACTACATATTAGTTATATTTTCTCAGATTTTAAAAAATAATCATTGCCTTAAATAGGTCGAATCTAGAAAAGTGTAATTTTGCTGTAAAATGTCTTCGACCAATTTCATAAAAGTGCCTCTTGAAAGGTGAAGGAATGCTTTCTAATTTTTTATTTTATGTTTTTCCTGCTAAGTAATAAATTCTACATCTTTCCTGTGTCTCCAGAGCATTGGATATTAGAATGAAACTTGGTGTTGGCAAATGTTCGATTTCGAGATTCCCAAAATTTCCCAAAAATTGCAATAAATTTTAGCAATTTTAGCAAATCAAAATAGTTACGATTTGAAGCCCTTCCCGTGCGATTCAGAGCCTGTTATTGAAGACCGAAATTTTTATTTTAAATTTAATTGAATTAATTTTTGGCGGTGTTTATTTTAATTAAAATTAATCTTTTAATCTTTTTGACTTTTTAATTTCTATAATTTCAAAAACTCATACTTTAACAATATCCAAGTGACCTCAAAAATAACTCATCTTGTAGAGAATTAAAAACTACATATTAGTTATATTTTCTTAGATTTTAAAAAATAATCATTGCCTAAAATAGGTCGAATGTAGAAAAGTGTAATTTTGCTATAAAATGTCTTCGACCAATTTCATAAAAGTGCCTCTTGAAAGGTGAAAGAATGCTTTCTAATTTTTTATTTTATAATTTTCCTGCTAATTAATAAATTTTGCATCTTTCCTATGTCTCCAGAGCATTGGGAAGTAAGGATGAAGGCTTGGTGTTGGCAAATGTTCGATTTTGAGATTCCCAAATTCCCTAAAAATTGCAATAAATTTTAGCAATTTTAGCAAATCAAAATAGTTGCGATTTGAAGCCCTTCCCGTGCGATTCAGAGCCTGTTATTGAAGACCTAAATTTTTATTTTAAATTTAATTTAATTAATTTTATTTTTAATTTGATTTAATTTAAATTTAAATTAATCTATCTTTTGGGCTTTTTAATTTCTATAATTTCAAAAACTCATACTTCACATGATCCAAATGATCTCAAAAATAACTCATCTTGTAGAGAATTAAAAACTCTATATTAGTTATATATTCTCAAATTATAAAAAATAATCATCGCCTAAAAGTCGAATGTAGAAAAGTGTAATTTTGCTATAAAATGTCTTCGACCAATTTCATAAAAGTGCCTCTTGAAAGGTGAAGGAATGCTTTCTAATTTTTTATTTTATGTTTTTCCTGCTAAGTAATAAATTCTACATCTTTCCTGTGTCTCCAGAGCATTGGATATTAAGAATGAAACTTGGTGTTGGCAAATGTTCGATTTCGAGATTCCCAAAATTTCCCAAAAATTGCAATAAATTTTAGCAATTTTAGCAAATCAAAATAGTTACGATTTGAAGCCCTTCCCGTGCGATTCAGAGCCTGTTATTGAAGACCGAAATTTTTATTTTAAATTTAATTGAATTAATTTTTGGCGGTGTTTATTTTAATTAAAATTAATCTTTTTAATCTTTTTGACTTTTTAATTTCTATAATTTCAAAAACTCATACTTTAACAATATCCAAGTGACCTCAAAAATAACTCATCTTGTAGAGAATTAAAAACTACATATTAGTTATATTTTCTTAGATTTTAAAAAATAATCATTGCCTAAAATAGGTCGAATGTAGAAAAGTGTAATTTTGCTATAAAATGTCTTCGACAATTTCATAAAAGTGCCTCTTGAAAGGTGAAAGAATGCTTTCTAATTTTTTATTTTATAATTTTCCTGCTAATTAATAAATTTTGCATCTTTCCTATGTCTCCAGAGCATTGGGAAGTAAGGATGAAGGCTTGGTGTTGGCAAATGTTCGATTTTGAGATTCCCAAATTCCCTAAAAATTGCAATAAATTTTAGCAATTTTAGCAAATCAAAATAGTTGCGATTTGAAGCCCTTCCCGTGCGATTCAGAGCCTGTTATTGAAGACCTAAATTTTTATTTTAAATTTAATTGAATTAATTTTTGGCGGTGTTTATTTTAATTAAAATTAATCTTTTAATCTTTTTGACTTTTTAATTTCTATAATTTCAAAAACTCATACTTCAACAATATCCACGTGACCTCAAAAATAACTCATCTTGTAGAGAATTAAAAACTACATATTAGTTATATTTTCTCAGATTTTAAAAAATAATCATTGCCTAAAATAGGCAAAGTAAAGAAAAGTGTAATTTTGCTATAAAATGTCTTCGACCAATTTCATAAAAGTGCCTCTTTAAAGGTGAAGGATACTTTTTAATTTTTTATTTTATGTTCTTCCTGCTAATTAATAAATTTTGCATCTTTCCTGTGTCTCCAGAGCATTGGGAATTAAGAATGAAATATGGTGTTGGCAAATGTTCGAATTCGAGATTCCCAAAATTCCCCAAAAATTGCAATAAATTTTAGCAATTTTAGCAAATAAAAATAGTTACGATTGAAGCCCTTCCCGTGCGATTCAGAGCCTGTTATTGAAGACCGAAATTTTTATTTTAAATTTAATTGAATTAATTTTTGGCGGTGTTTATTTTAATTAAAATTAATCTTTTTGACTTTTTAATTTCTATAATTTCAAAAACTCATACTTTAACAATATCCAAGTGACCTCAAAAATAACTCATCTTGTAGAGAATTAAAAACTACATATTAGTTATATTTTCTTAGATTTTAAAAAATAATCATTGCCTAAAATAGGTCGAATGTAGAAAAGTGTAATTTTGCTATAAAATGTCTTCGACCAATTTCATAAAAGTGCCTCTTGAAAGGTGAAGGAATGCTTTCTAATTTTTTATTTTATGTTTTTCCTGCTAAGAAATAAATTCTACATCTTTCCTGTGTCTCCAGAGCATTGGGTATTAAGAATGAAACTTGGTGTTGGCAAATGTTCGATTTCGAGATTCCCAAAATTTCCCAAAAATTGCAATAAATTTTAGCAATTTTAGCAAATCAAAATAGTTACGATTTGAAGCCCTTCCCGTGCGATTCAGAGCCTGTTATTGAAGACCGAAATTTTTATTTTAAATTTAATTGAATTAATTTTTGGCGGTGTTTATTTTAATTAAAATTAATCTTTTTTAATCTTTTTGACTTTTTAATTTCTATAATTTCAAAAACTCATACTTTAACAATATCCAAGTGACCTCAAAAATAACTCATCTTGTAGAGAATTAAAAACTACATATTAGTTATATTTTCTTAGATTTTAAAAAATAATCATTGCCTAAAATAGGTCGAATGTAGAAAAGTGTAATTTTGCTATAAAATGTCTTCGACCAATTTCATAAAAGTGCCTCTTGAAAGGTGAAAGAATGCTTTCTAATTTTTTATTTTATAATTTTCCTGCTAAGTAATAAATTCTACATCTTTCCTATGTCTCCAGAGCATTGGAAAGTAAGAATGAAACTTGGTGTTGGCAAATGTTCGATTTCGAGATTCCCAAATTCCCCAAAAATTGCAATAAATTTTAGCAATTTTAGCAAATCAAAATAGTTGCGATTTGAAGCCCTTCCCGTGCGATTCAGAGCCTGTTATTGAAGACCGAAATTTTTATTTTAAATTTAATTGAATTAATTTTTGGCGGTATTTATTTTAATTAAAATTAATCTTTTTTAATCTTTTTGACTTTTTAATTTCTATAATTTCAAAAACTCATACTTTAACAATATCCAAGTGACCTCAAAAATAACTCATCTTGTAGAGAATTAAAAACTACATATTAGTTATATTTTCTTAGATTTTAAAAAATAATCATTGCCTAAAATAGGTCGAATGTAGAAAAGTGTAATTGCTATAAAATGTCTTCGACCAATTTCATAAAAGTGCCTCTTGAAAGGTGAAGGAATGCTTTCTAATTTTTTATTTTATGTTTTTCCTGCTAAGAAATAAATTCTACATCTTTCCTGTGTCTCCAGAGCATTGGGTATTAGAATGAAACTTGGTGTTGGCAAATGTTCGATTTCGAGATTCCCAAAATTTCCCAAAAATTGCAATAAATTTTAGCAATTTTAGCAAATCAAAATAGTTACGATTTGAAGCCCTTCCCGTGCGATTCAGAGCCTGTTATTGAAGACCGAAATTTTTATTTTAAATTTAATTGAATTAATTTTTGGCGGTGTTTATTTTAATTAAAATTAATCTTTTTTAATCTTTTTGACTTTTTAATTTCTATAATTTCAAAAACTCATACTTTAACAATATCCAAGTGACCTCAAAAATAACTCATCTTGTAGAGAATTAAAAACTACATATTAGTTATATTTTCTTAGATTTTAAAAAATAATCATTGCCTAAAATAGGTCGAATGTAGAAAAGTGTAATTTTGCTATAAAATGTCTTCGACCAATTTCATAAAAGTGCCTCTTGAAAGGTGAAGGAATGCTTTCTAATTTTTTATTTTATGTTTTTCCTGCTAAGAAATAAATTCTACATCTTTCCTGTGTCTCCAGAGCATTGGGTATTAAGAATGAAACTTGGTGTTGGCAAATGTTCGATTTCGAGATTCCCAAAATTTCCCAAAAATTGCAATAAATTTTAGCAATTTTAGCAAATCAAAATAGTTACGATTTGAAGCCCTTCCCGTGCGATTCAGAGCCTGTTATTGAAGACCGAAATTTTTATTTTAAATTTAATTGAATTAATTTTTGGCGGTGTTTATTTTAATTAAAATTAATCTTTTTTAATCTTTTTGACTTTTTAATTTCTATAATTTCAAAAACTCATACTTTAACAATATCCAAGTGACCTCAAAAATAACTCATCTTGTAGAGAATTAAAAACTACATATTAGTTATATTTTCTTAGATTTTAAAAAATAATCATTGCCTAAAATAGGTCGAATGTAGAAAAGTGTAATTTTGCTATAAAATGTCTTCGACCAATTTCATAAAAGTGCCTCTTGAAAGGTGAAGGAATGCTTTCTAATTTTTTATTTTATGTTTTTCCTGCTAAGTAATAAATTCTACATCTTTCCTGTGTCTCCAGAGCATTGGGTATTAAGAATGAAACTTGGTGTTGGCAAATGTTCGATTTCGAGATTCCCAAAATTTCCCAAAAATTGCAATAAATTTTAGCAATTTTTGCAAATCAAAATAGTTGCGATTTG
This sequence comes from Oxytricha trifallax, assembly GCA_000711775.1. Taxonomy (NCBI): domain Eukaryota; phylum Ciliophora; class Spirotrichea; order Sporadotrichida; family Oxytrichidae; genus Oxytricha; species Oxytricha trifallax. Next base: position 5,631 of record ARYC01008568.1, read on the forward strand.
AAGCCCTTCCCGTGCGATTCAGAGCCTGTTATTGAAGACCGAAATTTTTATTTTAAATTTAATTGAATTAATTTTTGGCGGTGTTTATTTTAATTAAAATTAATCTTTTTTAATCTTTTTGACTTTTTAATTTCTATAATTTCAAAAACTCATACTTCAACAATATCCAAGTGACCTCAAAAATAACTCATCTTGTAGAGAATTAAAAACTACATATTAGTTATATTTTCTTAGATTTTAAAAAAAAATCATTGCCTAAAATAGGTCGAATGTAGAAAAGTGTAATTTTGCTATAAAATGTCTTCGACCAATTTCATAAAAGTGCCTCTTGAAAGGTGAAGGAATGCTTTCTAATTTTTTATTTTATGTTTTTCCTGCTAAGTAATAAATTCTACATCTTTCCTGTGTCTCCAGAGCATTGGATATTAAGAATGAAACTTGGTGTTGGCAAATGTTCGATTTCGAGATTCCCAAAATTTCCCAAAAATTGCAATAAATTTTAGCAATTTTAGCAAATCAAAATAGTTGCGATTTGAAGCCCTTCCCGTGCGATTCAGAGCCTGTTATTGAAGACCGAAATTTTTATTTTAAATTTAATTGAATTAATTTTTGGCTGTATTTATTTTAATTAAAATTAATCTTATTTTATCTTTTTGACTTTTTAATTTCTATAATTTCAAAAACTCATACTTTAACAATATCCAAGTGACCTCAAAAATAACTCATCTTGTAGAGAATTAAAAACTACATATTAGTTATATTTTCTCAGATTTTAAAAAATAATCATTGCCTAAAATAGGTCGAATGTAGAAAAGTGTAATTTTGCTATAAAATGTCTTCGACCAATTTCATAAAGTGCCTCTTGAAAGGTGAAGGAATGCTTTCTAATTTTTTATTTTATGTTTTTCCTGCTAAGTAATAAATTCTACATCTTTCCTGTGTCTCCAGAGCATTGGGTATTAAGAATGAAACTTGGTGTTGGCAAATGTTCGATTTCGAGATTCCCAAAATTTCCCAAAAATTGCAATAAATTTTAGCAATTTTAGCAAATCAAAATAGTTGCGATTTGAAGCCCTTCCCGTGCGATTCAGAGCCTGTTATTGAAGACCGAAATTTTTATTTTAAATTTAATTGAATTAATTTTTGGCGGTATTTATTTTAATTAAAATTAATCTTTTTTAATCTTTTTGACTTTTTAATTTCTATAATTTCAAAAACTCATACTTCAACAATATCCAAGTGACCTCAAAAATAACTCATCTTGTAGAGAATTAAAAACTACATATTAGTTATATTTTCTTAGATTTTAAAAAATAATCATTGCCTAAAATAGGTCGAATGTAGAAAAGTGTAATTTTGCTATAAAATGTCTTCGACCAATTTCATAAAAGTGCCTCTTGAAAGGTGAAGGAATGCTTTCTAATTTTTTATTTTATGTTTTTCCTGCTAAGTAATAAATTCTACATCTTTCCTGTGTCTCCAGAGCATTGGATATTAAGAATGAAACTTGGTGTTGGCAAATGTTCGATTTCGAGATTCCCAAAATTTCCCAAAAATTGCAATAAATTTTAGCAATTTTAGCAAATCAAAATAGTTGCGATTTGAAGCCCTTCCCGTGCGATTCAGAGCCTGTTATTGAAGACCGAAATTTTTATTTTAAATTTAATTTAATTAATTTTTGGCTGTAAATTTAAATTTAAATTAATCTTTTTTAATCTTTTTGACTTTTTAATTTCTATAATTTCAAAAACTCATACTTCAACAATATCCAAGTGACCTCAAAAATAACTCATCTTGTAGAGAATTAAAAACTACATATTAGTTATATTTTCTTAGATTTTAAAAAATAATCATTGCCTAAAATAGGCAAATGTAGAAAAGTGTAATTTTGCTATAAAATGTCTTCGACCAATTTCATAAAAGTGCCTCTTGAAAGGTGAAGGAATGCTTTCTAATTTTATATTTTATGTTTTTCATGCTAAGTAATAAATTCTACATCTTTCCTGTGTCTCCAGAGCATTGGATATTAAGAATGAAACTTGGTGTTGGCAAATGTTCGATTTCGAGATTCCCAAAATTTCCCAAAAATTGCAATAAATTTTAGCAATTTTAGCAAATCAAAATAGTTACGATTTGAAGCCCTTCCCGTGCGATTCAGAGCCTGTTATTGAAGACCGAAATTTTTATTTTAAATTTAATTGAATTAATTTTTGGCGGTATTTATTTTAATTAAAATTAATCTTTTTTAATCTTTTTGACTTTTTAATTTCTATAATTTCAAAAACTCATACTTCAACAATATCCAAGTGACCTCAAAAATAACTCATCTTGTAGAGAATTAAAAACTACATATTAGTTATATTTTCTCAGATTTTAAAAAATAATCATTGCCTAAAATAGGTCGAATCTAGAAAAGTGTAATTTTGCTATAAAATGTCTTCGACCAATTTCATAAAAGTGCCTCTTGAAAGGTGAAGGAATGCTTTCTAATTTTATATTTTATGTTTTTCATGCTAAGTAATAAATTCTACATCTTTCCTGTGTCTCCAGAGCATTGGATATTAAGAATGAAACTTGGTGTTGGCAAATGTTCGATTTCGAGATTCCCAAAATTTCCCAAAAATTGCAATAAATTTTAGCAATTTTAGCAAATCAAAATAGTTACGATTTGAAGCCCTTCCCGTGCGATTCAGAGCCTGTTATTGAAGACCGAAATTTTTATTTTAAATTTAATTGAATTAATTTTTGGCGGTGTTTATTTTAATTAAAATTAATCTTTTTTAATCTTTTTGACTTTTTAATTTCTATAATTTCAAAAACTCATACTTTAACAATATCCAAGTGACCTCAAAAATAACTCATCTTGTAGAGAATTAAAAACTACATATTAGTTATATTTTCTTAGATTTTAAAAAATAATCATTGCCTAAAATAGGTCGAATGTAGAAAAGTGTAATTTTGCTATAAAATGTCTTCGACCAATTTCATAAAAGTGCCTCTTGAAAGGTGAAGGAATGCTTTCTAATTTTTTATTTTATGTTTTTCCTGCTAAGTAATAAATTCTACATCTTTCCTGTGTCTCCAGAGCATTGGATATTAAGAATGAAACTTGGTGTTGGCAAATGTTCGATTTCGAGATTCCCAAAATTTCCCAAAAATTGCAATAAATTTTAGCAATTTTAGCAAATCAAAATAGTTACGATTTGAAGCCCTTCCCGTGCGATTCAGAGCCTGTTATTGAAGACCGAAATTTTTATTTTAAATTTAATTGAATTAATTTTTGGCGGTGTTTATTTTAATTAAAATTAATCTTTTTTAATCTTTTTGACTTTTTAATTTCTATAATTTCAAAAACTCATACTTTAACAATATCCAAGTGACCTCAAAAATAACTCATCTTGTAGAGAATTAAAAACTACATATTAGTTATATTTTCTTAGATTTTAAAAAATAATCATTGCCTAAAATAGGTCGAATGTAGAAAAGTGTAATTTTGCTATAAAATGTCTTCGACCAATTTCATAAAAGTGCCTCTTGAAAGGTGAAGGAATGCTTTCTAATTTTTTATTTTATGTTTTTCCTGCTAAGTAATAAATTCTACATCTTTCCTGTGTCTCCAGAGCATTGGATATTAAGAATGAAACTTGGTGTTGGCAAATGTTCGATTTCGAGATTCCCAAAATTTCCCAAAAATTGCAATAAATTTTAGCAATTTTAGCAAATCAAAATAGTTGCGATTTGAAGCCCTTCCCGTGCGATTCAGAGCCTGTTATTGAAGACCGAAATTTTTATTTTAAATTTAATTGAATTAATTTTTGGCTGTATTTATTTTAATTAAAATTAATCTTTTTTAATCTTTTTGACTTTTTAATTTCTATAATTTCAAAAACTCATACTTCAACAATATCCAAGTGACCTCAAAAATAACTCATCTTGTAGAGAATTAAAAACTACATATTAGTTATATTTTCTCAGATTTTAAAAAAAAATCATTGCCTAAAATAGGCAAATGAAGAAAAGAGTAATTTTGCTATAAAATGTCTTCGACCAATTTCATAAAAGTGCCTCTTGAAAGGTGAAGGAATACTTTCTAATTTTTATTTTATGTTTTTCCTGCTAACTAATAAATTCTACATCTTTCCTGTGTATCCAGACCATGGGAAGCAAGAATGAAACTTGGTGTTGGCAAATGTTCGATTTCGAGATTCCCAAAATTTCCCAAAAATTGCAATAAATTTTAGCAATTTTAGCAAATCAAAATAGTTACGATTTGAAGCCCTTCCCGTGCGATTCAGAGCCTGTTATTGAAGACCGAAATTTTTATTTTAAATTTAATTGAATTAATTTTTGGCGGTATTTATTTTAATTAAAATTAATCTTTTTTAATCTTTTTGACTTTTTAATTTCTATAATTTCAAAAACTCATACTTCAACAATATCCAAGTGACCTCAAAAATAACTCATCTTGTAGAGAATTAAAAACTACATATTAGTTATATTTACTCAGATTTTAAAAAATAATCATTGCCTAAAATAAGTCGAATGTAGAAAAGTGTAATTTTGCTATAAAATGTCTTCGACCAATTTCATAAAAGTGCCTCTTGAAAGGTGAAGGAATGCTTTCTAATTTTATATTTTATGTTTTTCATGCTAAGTAATAAATTCTACATCTTTCCTGTGTCTCCAGAGCATTGGGTATTAAGAATGAAACTTGGTGTTGGCAAATGTTCGATTTCGAGATTCCCAAAATTTCCCAAAAATTGCAATAAATTTTAGCAATTTTAGCAAATCAAAATAGTTACGATTTGAAGCCCTTCCCGTGCGATTCAGAGCCTGTTATTGAAGACCGAAATTTTTATTTTAAATTTAATTGAATTAATTTTTGGCGGTATTTATTTTAATTAAAATTAATCTTTTTTAATCTTTTTGACTTTTTAATTTCTATAATTTCAAAAACTCATACTTCAACAATATCCACGTGACCTCAAAAATAACTCATCTTGTAGAGAATTAAAAACTACATATTAGTTATATTTTCTCAGATTTTAAAAAATAATCATCGCCTAAAATAGGCAAATAAAGAAAAGTGTAATTTTGCTATAAAATGTCTTCGACCAATTTCATAAAAGTGCCTCTTGAAAGGTGAAAGAATGCTTTCTAATTTTTTATTTTATAATTTTCCTGCTAATTAATAAATTTTGCATCTTTCCTATGTCTCCAGAGCATTGGGAAGTAAGGATGAAGGCTTGGTGTTGGCAAATGTTCGATTTTGAGATTCCCAAATTCCCTAAAAATTGCAATAAATTTTAGCAATTTTAGCAAATCAAAATAGTTGCGATTTGAAGCCCTTCCCGTGCGATTCAGAGCCTGTTATTGAAGACCGAAATTTTTATTTTAAATTTAATTTAATTAATTTTTGGCAGTTTTAATTTTAATATAAATTAATCTTTTTGACTTTTAATTTCTATAATTTCAAAAACTCATACTTCAACAATATCCAAGTGACCTCAAAAATAACTCATCTTGTAGAGAATTAAAAACTACATATTAGTTATATTTTCTTAGATTTTAAAAAAAAATCATTGCCTAAAATAGGTCGAATGTAGAAAAGTGTAATTTTGCTATAAAATGTCTTCGACCAATTTCATAAAAGTGCCTCTTGAAAGGTGAAGGAATGCTTTCTAATTTTATATTTTATGTTTTTCATGCTAAGTAATAAATTCTACATCTTTCCTGTGTCACCAGAGCATTGGGAATTAAGAATGAAACATGGTGTTGGCAAATGTTCGATTTCGAGATTCCCAAAATTTCCCAAAAATTGCAATAAATTTTAGAAATTTAGCAAATAAAAATAGTTGCGATTTGAAGCCCTTCCCGTGCGATTCAGAGCCTGTTATTGAAGACCGAAATTTTTATTTTAAATTTAATTTAATTAATTTTTTGCAGTTTTAATTTTAATATAAATTGATCTTTTTGACTTTTTAATTTCTATAATTTCAAAAACTCATACTTCAACAATATCCAAGTGACCTCAAAAATAACTCATCTTGTAGGAATTAAAAACTACATATTAGTTATATTTATTCAGATTTTAAAAAATAATCATTGTCTAAAGTAAGTCGAATGTAGAAAAGTGTAATTTTGCTATAAAATTCTTCGACCAATTTCATAAAAGTGCCTCTTGAAAGGTGAAAGAATGCTTTCTAATTTTTTATTTTATAATTTTCCTGCTAAGTAATAAATTCTACATCTTTCCTATGTCTCCAGAGCATTGGAAAGTAAGAATGAAACTTGGTGTTGGCAAATGTTCGATTTCGAGATTCCCAAATTCCCCAAAAATTGCAATAAATTTTAGCAATTTTAGCAAATCAAAATAGTTACGATTTGAAGCCCTTCCCGTGCGATTCAGAGCCTGTTATTGAAGACCGAAATTTTTATTTTAAATTTAATTGAATTAATTTTTGGCGGTATTTATTTTAATTAAAATTAATCTTTTTTAATCTTTTTGACTTTTTAATTTCTATAATTTCAAAAACTCATACTTTAACAATATCCAAGTGACCTCAAAAATAACTCATCTTGTAGAGAATTAAAAACTACATATTAGTTATATTTTCTTAGATTTTAAAAAATAATCATTGCCTAAAATAGGTCGAATGTAGAAAAGTGTAATTTTGCTATAAAATGTCTTCGACCAATTTCATAAAAGTGCCTCTTGAAAGGTGAAAGAATGCTTTCTAATTTTTTATTTTATAATTTTCCTGCTAATTAATAAATTTTGCATCTTTCCTATGTCTCCAGAGCATTGGGAAGTAAGGATGAAGGCTTGGTGTTGGCAAATGTTCGATTTTGAGATTCCCAAATTCCCTAAAAATTGCAATAAATTTTAGCAATTTTAGCAAATCAAAATAGTTGCGATTTGAAGCCCTTCCCGTGCGATTCAGAGCCTGTTATTGAAGACCTAAATTTTTATTTTAAATTTAATTGAATTAATTTTTGGCAATGTAAATTTAAATTAAAATCTTAGGGCTTTTTAATTTCTATAATTTCAAAAACTCATACTTCAACAATATCCAAGTGACCTCAAAAATAACTCATCTTGTAGAGAATTAAACTACATATTAGTTATATTTATTCAGATTTTAAAAAATAATCATTGTCTAAAGTAAGTCGAATGTAGAAAAGTGTAATTTTGCTATAAAATTTCGACCAATTTCATAAAAGTGCCTCTTGAAAGGTGAAGGAATGCTTTCTAATTTTTTATTTTATGTTTTTCCTGCTAAGTAATAAATTCTCCATCTTTCTTGTGTCACCAGGGCATTGGGAATTAAGAATGAAGTATGGTGTTGGCAAATGTTCGATTTCGATATTCCCTAAATTTTCTAAAAATTGCAATAAATTTTAGAGATATTTGCAAATAAAAATAGTTGCGATTTGAAGCCCTTCCCGTGCGATTCAGAGTCTGTTATTGAAGACCGAAATTTTTATTTTAAATTTAATTTAATTAATTTTATTTTTAATTTGATTTAATTTAAATTTAAATTAATCTATCTTTTGACTTTTTAATTTCTATAATTTCAAAAACTCATACTTCACAAGATCCAAATGACCTCAAAAATAACTCATCTTGTAGAGAATTAAAAACTACAAATTAGTTATATATTCTCAAATAATAAAAAATAATCATTGCCTAAAATAGGCAAATGAAGAAAAGAGTAATTTTGCTATAAAATGTCTTCGACCAATTTCATAAAAGTGCCTCTTGAAAGGTGAAGGAATGCTTTCTAATTTTTTATTTTATGTTTTTCCTGCTAAGTAATAAATTCTCCATCTTTCTTGTGTCACCAGGGCATTGGGAATTAAGAATGAAGTATGGTGTTGGCAAATGTTCGATTTCGATATTCCCTAAATTTTCTAAAAATTGCAATAAATTTTAGAGATATTTGCAAATAAAAATAGTTGCGATTTGAAGCCCTTCCCGTGCGATTCAGAGTCTGTTATTGAAGACCGAAATTTTATTTTAAATTTAATTGAATTAATTTTTGGCGGTATTTATTTTAATTAAAATTAATCTTTTTTAATCTTTTTGACTTTTTAATTTCTATAATTTCAAAAACTCATACTTCAACAATATCCAAGTGACCTCAAAAATAACTCATCTTGTAGAGAATTAAAAACTACATATTAGTTATATTTTCTCAGATTTTAAAAAATAATCATTGCCTAAAATAGGCAAATAAAGAAAAGTGTAATTTTGCTATAAAATGTCTTCGACCAATTTCATAAAAGTGCCTCTTGAAAGGTGAAGGAATGCTTTCTAATTTTTTATTTTATGTTTTTCCTGCTAAGTAATAAATTCTCCATCTTTCTTGTGTCACCAGGGCATTGGGAATTAAGAATGAAGTATGGTGTTGGCAAATGTTCGATTTCGATATTCCCTAAATTTTCTAAAAATTGCAATAAATTTTAGAGATATTTGCAAATAAAAATAGTTGCGATTTGAAGCCCTTCCCGTGCGATTCAGAGTCTGTTATTGAAGACCGAAATTTTTAATTTAAATTAATTGAAATAAATTTTGGCGGTATTTATTTTAATTAAAATTAATCTTTTTTAATCTTTTTGACTTTTTAATTTCTATAATTTCAAAAACTCATACTTCAACAATATCCAAGTGACCTCAAAAATAACTCATCTTGTAGAGAATTAAAAACTACATATTAGTTATATTTACTCAGATTTTAAAAAATAATCATTGCCTAAAATAAGTCGATGTAGAAAAGTGTAATTTTGCTATAAAATGTCTTCGACCAATTTCATAAAAGTGCCTCTTGAAAGGTGAAGGAATGCTTTCTAATTTTATATTTTATGTTTTTCATGCTAAGTAATAAATTCTACATCTTTCCTGTGTCACCAGAGCATTGGGAATTAAGAATGAAACATGGTGTTGGCAAATGTTCGATTTCGAGATTCCCAAAATTTCCCAAAAATTGCAATAAATTTTAGAAATATTAGCAAATAAAAATAGTTACGATTTGAAGCCCTTCCCGTGCGATTCAGAGCCTGTTATTGAAGACCGAAATTTTTATTTTAAATTTAATTGAATTAATTTTTGGCGGTATTTATTTTAATTAAAATTAATCTTTTTTAATCTTTTTGACTTTTTAATTTCTATAATTTCAAAAACTCATACTTCAACAATATCCAAGTGACCTCAAAAATAACTCATCTTGTAGAGAATTAAAAACTACATATTAGTTATATTTTCTCAGATTTTAAAAAAAAATCATTGCCTAAAATAGGCAAATAAAGAAAAGTGTAATTTTGCTATAAAATGTCTTCGACCAATTTCATAAAAGTGCCTCTTGAAAGGTGAAAGAATGCTTTCTAATTTTTTATTTTATAATTTTCCTGCTAATTAATAAATTTTGCATCTTTCCTATGTCTCCAGAGCATTGGGAAGTAAGGATGAAGGCTTGGTGTTGGCAAATGTTCGATTTTGAGATTCCCAAATTCCCTAAAAATTGCAATAAATTTTAGCAATTTTAGCAAATCAAAATAGTTGCGATTTGAAGCCCTTCCCGTGCGATTCAGAGCCTGTTATTGAAGACCGAAATTTTTATTTTAAATTTAATTTAATTAATTTTTTGCAGTTTTAATTTTAATATAAATTGATCTTTTTGACTTTTTAATTTCTATAATTTCAAAAACTCATACTTCAACAATATCCAAGTGACCTCAAAAATAACTCATCTTGTAGAGAATTAAAGACCACATATTAGTTATATTTTCTCAGATTTTACAAAATAATCATTGCCTAAAATAGGCAAAGTGAAGAAAAGAAGAAATTTGTTCAAAAATGTCCAAGACTAATTTCATAAAGTCAACTGTTAAAGGGTCAAGGATTCTTTTATAAATTTTTATTTTATGTTTTTCCTGCTAATTAATAAATTCTGCATCTTTCCTATGTATTCACGACCCTGGGAAGCAATGATGAAGCTTGGTGTTGGCAAATGTTCAATTTCGAGATTCCCTAAATTTCCTAAAAATTGCAATAAATTTTAGAGATTTTGGCAAATAAAAATAGTTGCGATTTGAAGTCCTTTATGTTCGATTCAGAGCCTGTTATTGAAGACCGAAATTTTTATTTTAAATTTAATTTAATTAATTTTTTGCAGTTTTAGTTTTAATTTAAATTAATCTTTTTGACTTTTTAATTTCTATAATTTCAAAAACTCATACTTCAACAATATCCAAGTGACCTCAAAAATAACTCATCTTGTAGAGAATTAAAAACTACATATTAGTAATATTTTCTCAGATTATAAAAAATAATCACTGCCTAAAATAGGCAAATGTAGAAAAGTGTAATTTTGCTATAAAATGTCTTCGACCAATTTCATAAAAGTGCCTCTTGAAAGGTGAAGGAATGCTTTCTAATTTTATATTTTATGTTTTTCATGCTAAGTAATAAATTCTACATCTTTCCTGTGTCTCCAGAGCATTGGATATTAAGAATGAAACTTGGTGTTGGCAAATGTTCGATTTCGAGATTCCCAAAATTTCCCAAAAATTGCAATAAATTTTAGCAATTTTAGCAAATCAAAATAGTTACGATTTGAAGCCCTTCCCGTGCGATTCAGAGCCTGTTATTGAAGACCGAAATTTTTATTTTAAATTTAATTGAATTAATTTTTGGCGGTATTTATTTTAATTAAAATTAATCTTTTTTAATCTTTTTGACTTTTTAATTTCTATAATTTCAAAAACTCATACTTCAACAATATCCACGTGACCTCAAAAATAACTCATCTTGTAGAGAATTAAAAACTACATATTAGTTATATTTTCTCAGATTTTAAAAAATAATCATTGCCTAAAATAGGCAAAGTAAAGAAAAGTGTAATTTTGCTATAAAATGTCTTCGACCAATTTCATAAAAGTGCCTCTTGAAAGGTGAAGGAATGCTTTCTAATTTTATATTTTATGTTTTTCATGCTAAGTAATAAATTCTACATCTTTCCTGTGTCACCAGAGCATTGGGAATTAAGAATGAAACATGGTGTTGGCAAATGTTCGATTTCGAGATTCCCAAAATTTCCCAAAAATTGCAATAAATTTTAGAAATATTAGCAAATAAAAATAGTTACGATTTGAAGCCCTTCCCGTGCGATTCAGAGCCTGTTATTGAAGACCGAAATTTTTATTTTAAATTTAATTGAATTAATTTTTGGCGGTATTTATTTTAATTAAAATTAATCTTTTTTAATCTTTTTGACTTTTTAATTTCTATAATTTCAAAAACTCATACTTCAACAATATCCACGTGACCTCAAAAATAACTCATCTTGTAGAGAATTAAAAACTACATATTAGTTATATTTTCTCAGATTTTAAAAAATAATCATTGCCTAAAATAGGCAAAGTAAAGAAAAGTGTAATTTTGCTATAAAATGTCTTCGACCAATTTCATAAAAGTGCCTCTTGAAAGGTGAAGGAATGCTTTCTAATTTTATATTTTATGTTTTTCATGCTAAGAAATAAATTCTACATCTTTCCTGTGTCTCCAGAGCATTGGGTATTAAGAATGAAACTTGGTGTTGGCAAATGTTCGATTTCGAGATTCCCAAAATTTCCCAAAAATTGCAATAAATTTTAGCAATTTTAGCAAATCAAAATAGTTACGATTTGAAGCCCTTCCCGTGCGATTCAGAGCCTGTTATTGAAGACCGAAATTTTTATTTTAAATTTAATTGAATTAATTTTTGGCGGTGTTTATTTTAATTAAAATTAATCTTTTTTGACTTTTAATTTCTATAATTTCAAAAACTCATACTTCAACAATATCCAAGTGACCTCAAAAATAACTCATCTTGTAGAGAATTAAAAACTACATATTAGTTATATTTTCTCAGATTTTAAAAAATAATCATTGCCTAAAATAGGTCGAATCTAGAAAAGTGTAATTTTGCTATAAAATGTCTTCGACCAATTTCATAAAAGTGCCTCTTGAAAGGTGAAGGAATGCTTTCTAATTTTTTATTTTATGTTTTTCATGCTAAGTAATAAATTCTACATCTTTCCTGTCTCTCCAGAGCATTGGGAATTAAGAATGAAACTTGGTGTTGGCAAATGTTCGATTTCGAGATTCCCAAAATTTCCCAAAAATTGCAATAAATTTTAGCAATTTTAGCAAATCAAAATAGTTACGATTTGAAGCCCTTCCCGTGCGATTCAGAGCCTGTTATTGAAGACCGAAATTTTTATTTTAAATTTAATTGAATTAATTTTTGGCGGTGTTTATTTTAATTAAAATTAATCTTTTTTAATCTTTTTGACTTTTTAATTTCTATAATTTCAAAAACTCATACTTTAACAATATCCAAGTGACCTCAAAAATAACTCATCTTGTAGAGAATTAAAAACTACATATTAGTTATATTTTCTTAGATTTTAAAAAATAATCATTGCCTAAAATAGGTCGAATGTAGAAAAGTGTAATTTTGCTATAAAATGTCTTCGACCAATTTCATAAAAGTGCCTCTTGAAAGGTGAAGGAATGCTTTCTAATTTTTTATTTTATGTTTTTCCTGCTAAGAAATAAATTCTACATCTTTCCTGTGTCTCCAGAGCATTGGATATTAAGAATGAAACTTGGTGTTGGCAAATGTTCGATTTCGAGATTCCCAAAATTTCCCAAAAATTGCAATAAATTTTAGCAATTTTAGCAAATCAAAATAGTTACGATTTGAAGCCCTTCCCGTGCGATTCAGAGCCTGTTATTGAAGACCGAAATTTTTATTTTAAATTTAATTGAATTAATTTTTGGCGGTGTTTATTTTAATTAAAATTAATCTTTTTTAATCTTTTTGACTTTTTAATTTCTATAATTTCAAAAACTCATATTTAACAATATCCAAATGAACTCAAAAATAACTCATCTTGTAGAGAATTAAAAACAACATAATAGTTATATTTTCTCAGATTTTAAAAAATAATCATTGCCAAAAATAGGTCAAATAAAGAAAAGAGTAAATTTGCTAAAAAATGTCCAAGACCAATTTCATAAAGTACCTCTTGAAAGGTGAAGGAATGCTTTCTAATTTTTTATTTTATGTTTTTCCTGCTAATTAATATATTCTACATCTTTCCTGTCTCTCCAGAGCATTGGGAATTAAGAATGAAACTTGGTGTTGGCAAATGTTCGATTTCGAGATTCCCAAAATTTCCCAAAAATTGCAATAAATTTTAGCAATTTTAGCAAATCAAAATAGTTACGATTTGAAGCCCTTCCCGTGCGATTCAGAGCCTGTTATTGAAGACCGAAATTTTTATTTTAAATTTAATTGAATTAATTTTTGGCGGTATTTATTTTAATTAAAATTAATCTTTTTTAATCTTTTTGACTTTTTAATTTCTATAATTTCAAAAACTCATACTTCAACAATATCCACGTGACCTCAAAAATAACTCATCTTGTAGAGAATTAAAAACTACATATTAGTTATATTTTCTCAGATTTTAAAAAATAATCATTGCCTAAAATAGGCAAAGTAAAGAAAAGTGTAATTTTGCTATAAAATGTCTTCGACCAATTTCATAAAAGTGCCTCTTGAAAGGTGAAGGAATGCTTTCTAATTTTATATTTTATGTTTTTCATGCTAAGTAATAAATTCTACATCTTTCCTGTGTCACCAGAGCATTGGGAATTAAGAATGAAACATGGTGTTGGCAAATGTTCGATTTCGAGATTCCCAAAATTTCCCAAAAATTGCAATAAATTTTAGAAATATTAGCAAATAAAAATAGTTGCGATTTGAAGCCCTTCCCGTGCGATTCAGAGCCTGTTATTGAAGACCGAAATTTTTATTTTAAATTTAATTGAATTAATTTTTGGCTGTATTTATTTTAATTAAAATTAATCTTTTTTAATCTTTTTGACTTTTTAATTTCTATAATTTCAAAAACTCATACTTCAACAATATCCAAGTGACCTCAAAAATAACTCATCTTGTAGAGAATTAAAAACTACATATTAGTTATATTTACTCAGATTTTAAAAAATAATCATTGCCTAAAATAAGTCGAATCTAGAAAAGTGTAATTTTGCTATAAAATGTCTTCGACCAATTTCATAAAAGTGCCTCTTGAAAGGTGAAAGAATGCTTTCTAATTTTTTATTTTATGTTTTTCATGCTAAGTAATAAATTCTACATCTTTCCTGTGTCTCCAGAGCATTGGATATTAAGAATGAAACTTGGTGTTGGCAAATGTTCGATTTCGAGATTCCCAAAATTTCCCAAAAATTGCAATAAATTTTAGAAAATTTAGCAAATAAAAATAGTTACGATTTGAAGCCCTTCCCGTGCGATTCAGAGCCTGTTATTGAAGACCGAAATTTATATTTTAAATTTAATTGAATTAATTTTTGGCAGTTTTAATTTTAAATTAAATTAATCTTTTTGACTTTTAATTTCTATAATTTCAAAAACTCATACTTCAACAATATCCAAGTGACCTCAAAAATAACTCATCTTGTAGAGAATTAAAAACTACAAATTAGTTATATTTTCTGAGATATTAAAAAAAAATCATTGCCTAAAATAGGCAAATGAAGAAAAGAGTAATTTTGCTATAAAATGTCTTCGACCAATTTCATAAAAGTGCCTCTTGAAAGGTGAAGGAATGCTTTCTAATTTTTTATTTTATGTTTTTCCTGCTAAGAAATAAATTCTACATCTTTCCTGTGTCTCCAGAGCATTGGATATTAAGAATGAAACTTGGTGTTGGCAAATGTTCGATTTCGAGATTCCCAAAATTTCCCAAAAATTGCAATAAATTTTAGCAATTTTAGCAAATCAAAATAGTTACGATTTGAAGCCCTTCCCGTGCGATTCAGAGCCTGTTATTGAAGACCGAAATTTTTATTTTAAATTTAATTGAATTAATTTTGGCGGTATTTATTTTAATTAAAATTAATCTTTTTTAATCTTTTTGACTTTTTAATTTCTATAATTTCAAAAACTCATACTTCAACAATATCCACGTGACCTCAAAAATAACTCATCTTGTAGAGAATTAAAAACTACATATTAGTTATATTTTCTCAGATTTTAAAAAATAATCATTGCCTAAAATAGGCAAAGTAAAGAAAAGTGTAATTTTGCTATAAAATGTCTTCGACCAATTTCATAAAAGTGCCTCTTGAAAGGTGAAGGAATGCTTTCTAATTTTTTATTTTATGTTTTTCCTGCTAATTAATAAATTTTGCATCTTTCCTGTGTCTCCAGAGCATTGGGAATTAAGAATGAAACTTGGTGTTGGCAAATGTTCGATTTCGAGATTCCCAAAATTCCCTAAAAATTGCAATAAATTTTAGCAATTTTAGCAAATCAAAATAGTTGCGATTTGAAGCCCTTCCCGTGCGATTCAGAGCCTGTTATTGAAGACCGAAATTTTTATTTTAAATTTAATTTAATTAAATTAATTTTTGGCAGTTTTTATTTTAATTTAAAATAATCTTTTTGACTTTTTAATTTCTATAATTTCAAAAACTCATACTCCAACAATATCCAAGTGACCTCAAAATACCTCATCTTGTAGAGAATTAAAGACTTCATATTAGTTATATATTCTCAGATTATAAAAATAATCATTGCCTAAAATAGGCAAATTGAAGAAAAGTGTAAATTTGTTCAAAAATGACCAAGACCAATTTCATAAAGTTATCTGTTAAAAGGTGAAGGGTTATTTATAAATTTTTATTTTATGTTTTCCTGCTAATTAATAAATTCTACATCTTTCCTGTCTACTCACGACCCTGAGAAGCAAGGATGAAGATTTGTGTTAGCAAATGTTCGATTTCGAGATTCCCAAAATTTCTTAAAAATTGTAATAAATTTTAGCATTTTTGGCAAATAAAAAAAGTTGCGATTTGAAGGCCTTCCCTTGAGATTGGTGGCCTCTTATTGCAGACGAAAATTTTTATTTTCAAGTTAATTTAATTAATTTTTGTGAGTTTTAATTTAAATTTAAATTAACCTTTTGGACTTTTTAATTTCTATAATTTAAAAAACTCATACTTCACTATTTCCAAGTGACCTCAAAAATAACTCATCTTGTAGAGAATTAAAAACTACATATTAGTTATATTTACTCAGATTTTAAAAAATAATCATTGCCTAAAATAAGTCGAAAGTAGAAAAGTGTAATTTTGCTATAAATGTCTTCGACCAATTTCATAAAAGTGCCTCTTGAAAGGTGAAGGATACTTTCTAATTTTTTATTTTATGTTCTTCCTGCTAAGTAATAAATTCTCCATCTTTCCTGTGTCACCAGAGCATTGGGAATTAAGAATGAAATATGGTGTTGGCAAATGTTCGAATTCGAGATTCCCAAAATTCCCTAAAAATTGCAATAAATTTTAGCATTTTTGGCAAATATAAATAGTCCATTTGAAGCCCTTCCCGTGCGATTCAGAGCCTGTTATTGAAGACCTAAATTTTTATTTTAAATTTAATTTAATTAATTTTGTCAAATTTAATTTTAATTAAAATTAATCTTTTGGGCTTTTTAATTTCTATAATTTCAAAAACTCATACTTCACATGATCCAAGTGACCTCAATAATAACTCATCTTGTAGAGAATTAAAGACTACATATTAGTTATATTTTCTCAGATTTTGAAAAATAATCATTGCCTAAAATAAGCAAAGTGAAGAATAGAGTAATTTTGCTATAGAATACCTTCAACCAAATTCATAAAGTCAACTGTTAAAGGGTGAAGGAATACTTTTTTAAATTTATGTTTTTTGTTTTTCCTGCTAATTAAAAAATTCTCCATCTTTCTTGTGTCTCCAGGGCATTGGGAATTAAGAATGAAGTATGGTGTTGGCAAATGTTCGATTTCGATATTCCCTAAATTCCCTAAAAATTGCAATAAATTTTAGAGATATTTGCAAATAAAAATAGTTGCGATTTGAAGCCCTTCCCGTGCGATTCAGAGTCTGTTATTGAAGACCGAAATTTTTATTTTAAATTTAATTGAATTAATTTTTGGCGGTGTTTATTTTAATTAAAATTAATCTTTTTTAATCTTTTTGACTTTTTAATTTCTATAATTTCAAAAACTCATACTTCAACAATATCCA